>VTPC01081206.1:0-11976 GCA_011009095.1 Ignelater luminosus | reverse complement strand
CTATATTTCACCTCTGGAATGCTATCAGCAGGCAGTCGGTTTTCCCCGCCCGAGGCAAACCCAAAAGTTGCCGCCCCTCTCTATTTTCACGATTAAATAAGAAAGTTAGTAAAAAATCAGAGTCATTCAAAATAAAGCATCTTTATTAAATTAAAAATTTATTCTGCCTTTTTTTTCAATGCAAACTCTCTAATGCAACAGTCAAAGTCAATATGTACCGCTTGTTCGATTGCCAAGATAGATAAATTTGTTAGTCTCAACGTGGATATAATAGATCTTAAATAATTTTTAATTAACTTTAATTTAGAGAAGCTTCTCTCACAACTGGCATTACTAATGGCAATTGTGAGGAATATTCTCAGCATTATAACAATGTTTGATAATCCTCCTTCAAGTTTAAACTCAAAAATAAATTTTAATAAGCCCAGCGGGCTGAACTCAAAAAGTTCTTTTTCACAGTCTGCTGCATCTGCAAAAGCCCGTAGACGTACCCGCTCAAGCTTCAACTCCTTTTTATCAATATCTTGAGGAACTCGTCATCGACGCCCAATATTATTGCAGACCTTAGGAAGGCATATTTTTCTGCCAAATTCTGAAGCTACTGAAACCTTATTCGAATTTCAGCAGATATTGAATCTAATAAAGAAAACAATGTTCGTCTCAAATCGTCTTCGTACGATAGTCCAACATCTCTACATCCATCGCCAAAGACTTGGCTGCTTCTAATTCGTCTTCGAGGTTCAATAACACATGGGCTGAAAAGTCAGAGCCCTAACAAATAGATGGCGCTAGTTCTATTGCGTTTACCGCTTTTTCAGTTAGTACTAACCTTCAAAAGACAGCTGTTAAAATTTCATGATATTCTATTCATTATTTTGTGAGTTATTGTGCTAAGAGTGGCGCTACTTTTGTTATTTTCAAAACTATGGATCAAAAACAATTTCGTGTTTTAATTTTACACTGCTTCTTGATGGGACAAAATACCGTTCAAGCGAAGCAATGGCTTAAAAAGTGTTATGGAAACTCCGCTCCATCAGAAACAACAATAAAACGTTGGTTTGCTGACTTCAAACGTGGTCGTAGAGACACCGATGATGCAGAACGCAGTGGACGTCCAAATGAGGCGGTTACACCAGAAGACATCAAAAAAATTCACAAAATCGTTTTGAATGATCGAAAAGTGAAGTTGCGTGAGTTCGCTGACATTGTAAAGATATCAGAAGAACGTGTTGGCTTTATATTGCATGAGCATTTGACTATGAGAAAGCTCTGCTCAAAGTGGGTGCCGCGTTTGCTCACTGTTCGCCAAAAACAAGAACGTGTTGATGTTTCTGAGCAGTGTTTGGCCATGTTTAAACGTAACAAACCGGAATTTTTGCGTCGATATGTGACAATGAATGAAACATGGATCCATCACTTCACTCCGGAATCAAAACGATCGTCATCTGAGTGGACAGCAACTGGTGAACCTCGTCCAAAGCGACCGAAAGCACAACAATCGGCTGGAAAGGTTATGGCCTCGGTATTTTGGGATGTGCGTGGTGTAATATTTATCGATTATATTGAGAAGGGAAATACCATCAACAGTGAATATTATATAGCGTTATTGGAGCGTTTGAAGGCCGAAATTGCAAAGAAACGACCGCATATGGCAAAGAAACAAATTTTGTTTCATCAAGACAACGCATCGTGTCACAAGTCAATCAAAACAATGGCAAAACTACATGAATTGAATTTCGAATTGCTCCCGCATCCACCGTATTCGCCAGATTTGGCTCCCAGCAACTACTGGCTGTACGCAGACCTAAAAAAAATGCTTGCCGGTAAGAAATTTCGCTCGAATGAAGAGGTTATCGCTGAAACTGAGTCCTATTTTGAGGCAAAAGATAAATCGTTCTACAAAAGTGGTATTGAAATGTTAGAGCGGCGCTGGAATGATTGCGTTGTTCTTGATGGAAATTACGTTGATGAATAAAGCTAATTTTGAACAAAAAAAAACGTGCTTTCTTTGTTAGGCCTGGGACTTTTCAGCCCATGTGTTACAAATGCCAAATTTTTCACATAAACTTTCTCTTTCAATACCGCTTGTAAAGCGCTTATTTTGTGAGTACACTGATGTATGTTAAGTCCCTCCGTTTGCAAATAATTTTAGGTATCATTAACTTCAAGCAACACCAGTTGTCAAAGGCCCAAGAAAACAAAAATGATTGCATCGCGACTAACAACATCCCTGCATCCGATCGTGTGTTCAAGTTTTTTTTCGTTTCAGTTAGCTTTTCTAGTTCTATCAAAATTTCTTTGTTATGATTTCGTATCACTTTTACTGCATCGCGTCTTGCGCTCCAACGTGTGTCCTGAACCCTTTTCAAACTTTTGCTTGTAGCAGCAAGTAGAACCTCCCATAGGTGTGTGGACACAGAAAAAAAGACACAGCAACGTTCCAATGTGCCGAAGAAGGTAACTGAATTAACCTCGACCGAAGACGCATGTAAGCAAACTAGGTTCAGTGAGTGGTTTGAGCAGGGTACAAATTCGGCATTAAAATTGATATTTTTTATTTGTTGCTGCACACCTGTATGTCTTCCAGACGTTGTAGCAGCGTTATCGTAAGCTTGCCCTCTACAATTCATAATGTCGAGCTTACGTACTATCATCTCACTAATACCTTCTACAGTTTTGCTTTTCGTTTCGATGAAATCTATAAAAGATTCCACTACTCATACTTCCTGACTGTCAATCATCACGTAACGTAATACTTGACTTGTTTGATTTTTGTGGGCAATATCCGGGGTACTGTCAAATATCATAAAATAATACTTTGCCTTTTTAACTTGAGCTATAATTTCTTGCCAAACTTTATTTATTAAAATTTCAATAAATTCGTTTTGAATATCAGGTAACATATAAGTAAGTAAAATTTTTTGGCCCATTTTTATTCTTACTAAGTGCTCTCTAAAAACAGGATCGTACTTTGCCAGTAGCTGCACCAATTCTAAAAAGCGTAACGCCAAATTTTGGTTTGCCAGAAATTTTATTATATCAAACATTCTGGTTAGAATTTCATGCAATTTTTTAGTTTCCCTTGCCACGACTTCTTGCTCTTTTTTATCAATAGTCTGTCCTTTTCGAAGTCTTGTTTCCAACTCCATCCATTTCTAAAAATTTTGATTGTGTAGAGCGCTTGATTCATAATTGGAGACTTTGGGATTCAATTTCCACCTAGTATTAAATTCGTCGGATGAGTAAAACTTCGAGGCATTTGGTGAGTGTGCGTTCTGAAACAAATGACAACAGAAGCAAAATAATGATGCTTCAGAAGGAGACTAAGCCATCCAAGTGCGCAATACTTTTTTGCCGTTTGTCAACGTGCAGTAAAACCATTCTCGCGTTAGTCGGCTCCTTGATAATACTCTAGATGTGATAGCGTCTGTGTCTGATTGAACCGAGCGTGATATTGTTGGCTCTTTAGTGAAGTCTGTATTAATGTATTGAACGACTTCAGGACCTCGCTGTATCAACAGCAATCGTGTGTTTGAATGTATATTTTCAGGCCATTTTTCAATATCGTTGCCGTCAAATTCAATTTCAGCAATCGCAGCAGAAGCATGTGAAGCTGACAAATTCGTACTGCCAATTACAGGTCGCAGCAAGCACTAGTAGCGTCAAGTTGTTAATGTCATTTTAACATTTTATCTTTTAATACACATCTGCCTAAAATTCATTTTATTGTATCAACTCATTCTGAATGAAATAAGTGCTTGCAAAGGACACCAAACGTTTGTTGTCAAAATGGAGAAAACAGAAGTTCGTTCAGTGATTAAGTTTTCTTGTTTTGAAAGGTTTATCGGAGACGGAAATTCATGAAAAATTACAAAAAGTGTTGAAGGAATCTGCACCATCATTTTCCACTGTTTAAAGGTGGACTACGGTCATACCAGTGTGAAAGATGATTTCGTAGTGGACGCCCAAATAGTGCTACAACTACAGAAATGGTACAAAAAATTCATGATGTGGTAATTACAGGCAGGCGATTAAAGGTTGCTGAGTGAACTGAATTGAACGCTTTTACTATATTTTAGCGCAAGATGGGCGCCGCATTTGTTGACCGTTGATCAAAAACGCATTCCACTGCAAATATCGCAGAGTTGTTTGGAGAGTCTCAACAAGGACAGGAAGGATTTTTACTGCGATTTGTAACTACAGATGAAACTTGGATCCATCACCATATACCGAAGACAAAACAGCAATCGAAACAGTAGACCGAAGCTGGTTGTTCAGCTCCGAAGAAGGCTAAGTCGGTTTCATCAGCTGGTAAGGTTTTGACGTCGGTATTCTGGGACTCAAGCGGAATAATTTTGATTGATTACTTGGAAAAGGGAGCATACTATGCAAGCCATTTCAATATGTTGAGCTCTTCTTTTGGAAACTTACCTGAATTGACTGGAAATACTCCCATGGTTAAAAATGAATTTCTGATGTTATCTTTAGTAATGGACTCTCTTCAAACTTTCCATAAAAGTTTGGTATATTCGTTCTTTGTTAATGCATACCCCATATGTTTTTCTTACAAGCAATTAGCTTTTTCTCCCAGGAAGTCTTAACTGGACGAAAAATGCCTTTATTTGGAGTCTAACAGTTGGATGACTTGAAAGTTTGGCCAATGAGATTTTATTTTCAATTACACGCTCAATGATTCTGAGATTTATGTGATCCTGGTGTTCATCATACAAAAATAATGCTTCCTGTTTCGGTAAATTTTTTGTTACGCGTAATTCCTTTACCCACTTAACAAAAACAGAATTGAACCAATTAAACCACCTAGCTTGCACTGCATCTTCTTTGAAGATAACGAAAGGCGGTAAAAGATCCATTAGCTGATATACAAGCAAGGACACTTGTTGACTCTTTTTCAGAACCACTAAATACCTTTGCCTCGTTCCCCAATAGCCTTTATTCTGGATGGATCACTTTCGAAAGCACTTTTATCGGCATTCAATACGAAGGTAGGATTGCCAGTTTTCTCTTCACTAACAATGTTCTCCAGTTTTTTGTAGAGATTTTATTGTACGTGACTTTCTTTTCTTTTTTTCTCTTTTTTTTAAATGATAAATCTTTATGACGACTCATAAAGTTATAGAACCAGTCTAAGCCGGGGCGACTATCCTTAAATGGGGTTTCTAAACTATTTTCGACTTTTGTTGTTGCAAGGATATTCCATCCAAGCACGTGCTTACAGACACTCTACAATCTGCTGTTTTTTCACTGGCACTAAATGCAGTAGGTCGTCCACCTCCCATCTTATTTTTTGGCATGATTTTGCCTTTGATCCTATGACAGATGACTGCCACAGGCACATTATATTGCCGGCTCGACTCAAATGCTGTTACGGTTTTCTACATCACTTACTGCTCATAGCAAATCATCTTTTGAGTATCTCTCTTCTGTTTTCTTCTTAATATATTATCCAAGCGTTTTTTATTGTTTTGAAAAAATATGTTTATTAAGGTCTTATATAAAAAACAGAAATATTTTTAAGATCTTCGACGTCCGGTAGCTCCTTAACGGAGCACTTTTGAATAGAAGTAAATTTGGTTAAATCGCCCTATTTTGGTCTAAGGAATATGTGATAGAGTTTGGTACAGACCTTTTAAGGACACTTTGTATATCTTTTGCTCCATCATTTTCGCATCTTCCCTATACGCCTCCGATACAATAGCATAAACTTTAGCTTAGAAAACCATGGTATCTTTCTCAGAGCAAAGTTCTGAGTATGAGTTTTTCAGGAAAATGCCTGCTTCTGAAGATTTCCTGCCATTCACATGTAATACATCCGCATAGAAAACCAGCGAATTCTCTTGTAAATTCACCTTACTGCTCTCCTATTGTTCCTTAGTTAAGATTGTGAGAGAGTACTTCCTACGCAGTCTTAGCCGATCCTCCGTCTGTGCATTCTCAGGTGGGCTGCCATTACCTCCTTCCTTATCCAAATTGGGAGGTCCGGCAGTTTCAATAGAACCTCAAGTAGTTGTCATTGCACCGGTTATACCTAGATATACTAAACATTGTAGCTCGGTCTGCCTTTGGACGATGGTGGTGTGCTCTACACTAGACCATCAGATCGCTGAACCATACAGTTCGAAAAGTGTGATACTTGCCCTGTAGATCCAGAAAGCTATCTGAGGATTGATACCCCAGAGCCTACTTACCACCTGAGGCAGCTACCAGAGTGTCACTGTCGACTTGGCTAGCATCTTATAGCCTCATCTCTTTTCCAAGGTTACCTCTGAGTACTTGATTTTCTGCGCGAGCAGTAGCGGTTGAGGACATTGAGAAAGCGACCCGTGACTAACACTAACCCATGATTCGCGTATGTCTCAGCAAGAAAGCCGTTCACTGTTAAGCGCTCTAAAGAATTATCCATTATTAGACACCAAAGATGAGATGACATGCAGCCTTGCTGGATCGCAATGTCTATATGGCAGCCTCCTAGAGTAGCTTTAACGCTTCTTACTTCCAGTGCAGACTTCACGTAACTAACCAATGTGGGTATTACACTCCTAGTTTGGAGTCCTTTAATTTTCGAGTTTTCTAGTATAATCATAAATATCCGCACAATATCAAATATAAACATTCACCCAACTAGATTATAAATACTTTTGCGAATTTCCTCTTTATAAAAGATATAATGATGCAAGTGATCTCAAAAATCTAACTGGCATTAAAAGTCAGGGTGCTGAAGCAATTTTGTTTTGATTGTCAACTTGAGAAGTTGTTATTTATGATGAATATCAAAGCGCTAACAATTGTTTCAAAACTTTCAAGACATACTACGTTATTGATGACTTAGTGTACTTTTTTTGTCAATCTTATTTTGATAAATAATTTCCGCCCGCTTGTGGCTACCACCCCCGTATGACGCACGCCCAGCACACGCCCTTGAAACGAGCCTGCTTTTCATAATTATGATTTGATGTTTGTAAAAACCTGATATTTTATACAGTGTGTCCGAAAAGTATGGAATATCCTATATATCTCAGTAAATATGCATTTTATGGAAACATGTTTCCTATAAAAGTTGTTTAGTGTTTAGTTTTGCATTACAGGGCAATACCAAATAACTATTTTTTAAAAAAACAAAAGCGCAACAAATAATGCTTCATTTTTTTAAATGAGAAGGTATCTCTTTATTGTACTCATTTGATACAGAATGTTTTTCTCTTTTCAATGATGTAAAACTTTGATACACTTGCATAAGTCATTTTGATTAAAACGCAAAAAAGTGTTTGAATGACGCTTAAAAGTTTATTTATTCATCTGTTACCTTTCCAGAAGCGGTCTTTTAAATTTTCAATATCATCTAGTTACATTATGGTAGGTGTGATACACTTTTGTTTCATGCAACAATTGAATGCGTTGTAGAAATGTCAATTAATAATGTTCTTCATAATTATTTAATTCTAGATTATGAGGTGCTGATTCGGATACCATGAGAGGATTGGGAAAATTAAATTTTGGAAATTTCTCATCGTATTGATTTTCGAATGGATCTTCGAACTCTTTTACGTCTTCACAGTATTCTTCATTGTTTTGGATATATTCGGAACTGTCAGTTTCTTCTAGATTATCGTTTTGAAAAAATTCTTCAGAAATGAAGTTTGGAAATGATTTCTATAAGGTGGTTTTTAAAATAGTATTTTTGGTAGAAATAGATATTAGAATGGTTTGTTTGAATTGTGGATGGCCTTTACCAAGGCCGAAGAAAACTGGTTGTTTACCAAATACTTGTTTATTTGTAGTAAACCAATTACGAATTGACCTGGGGTTAATCGCTATTGGTTGTGAAGGGAATTGTTGGAAGTTGTTTTGATTTTGTTGTGGCATTGAATGACTTTCATTCACCGAGCGAGTTGCGCTTGTCAACACTATCCCATCTTTGTCGCCAATTAAATAACTAGAAGATTTAACTAAATTTTTAAAAGCTATTTATTTATTAACAATTAAATTTTTATAATCAATCAAATTTGAAGAAGCTTGTATGACAGCTAGGAACAAAGTCGTCCTAAAAGTGAATTCAGCCTTATTTATCTATAACATTCTAGTTATCAATATAGAATTTCAAGAAGAAAAAGAGGATTCTTGTTTAGAATAAGAAAGATAAAAGAAAAATTATTAGTGATAGTAATGATACAAGTTAATTATTATATAGAGGTCGTATAAATGTGTTACACAACAGTATAGGTTTAAACGGAGGTTAATAACACCCTTTCAACGCAGTAGGCTAGAAAGTATAATTATCCTACAAATGGTCGAATTTGTGTGAATTCATGTAGAGAACCACTTATAATTAAAAATTCTAAAAATAAAAAGTTATTCCACTTATTTAAAAATTAAATTTGATAAAAAATAGAAGCTTCCCTAATCTAAACTTTCATAGACCCTTAGCTTAGGATGGTGATCCTAGATTATCACATGAAAAACACTAATTAGCAATATGCAAATCTAACCTTACTATTTCTGGGTTGCAATAATCAAATTTATTAAATTTTATTAGGTTCGTATCAATTACACTGTGTAAGAAATCGAAGTTGAGCCGTCGGAGACGTAAAGGGGCCTCCAAGAGAACCTTGGATCCCTTGTGCGTAAAAACCAAGCCTACTGTACGTTTAAGCTTGTCAATACTTCACATAAATGTAGTTAATAAAAAGCAGTACGGATTTTTTTTATAAAAATGCCTATTATCAAACTGGATCCTACAAAAGGTGCATGCAACCTAAGCTATCCGCAGTTCAGAAGTGATAAGGAGATGCAAAATACAGCAGAAATTAGTTTTTGAAAAAGTGTAACATTTAATTAAAAAAACAAACAAAAATGAACATTTAGAAAAATTTAAATAGTTTCCCGCCCGCGTACTAGTTCTGTGGGAGAACTGCTGTCAATAGTGTTGGCCAGTTTCGATCGAGTTATGAACACCATCTATCCGATCGCTGTCCGTAGAGCGGACTTTCGTTACAGATAGTTTTTGTCAATGGTTCGTCGAATTTTATTTTTGAGTTTAGAAATTGTTGTTAGTTTGCTGACGTAGGCCTGAGACTTCACAAAATTCCAAAGAAAGAAGTCGCATGGTGTCGCAATCACTGCGGCTATTCTGGTCGCCATTGTGTGAAATGATACGACCAAGAAGTAGTTGATGGCCTGAATTAAGCGGTATACAGCTGGAGGATATGTGGTTACAGCAGGATTATGCAACCTGCCACACTGCGCTCAAAACAATGAAGTTCATTGTTTATCATATCGCGATAACATACGCCATTCACTATCAGTACATTACCGGCCGCATCATCGAAGAAGTGCAGCTCAATAATTTTGACAGCCCAGAATTTCCCCGAAACAGTGGCTTCTCATAAACCACTAGAAGGTTCTCTACGATTCGAATTTCACAGTTTGCTTTTGCTTACGTATCAGCTAAGTTGAAATTGCGCCTCGCCGCTAAAAATGATTTGCTTCAAAGAATCACTGAGCACTTCTTGATTTTGCTACATCTGTTTGCTTAAGTTCTTGAGTCAATTGAATCTTATAGCCAGCTTAATTTAGTTAATCCGCTGTTATATTAAATAATATTGTTAACTTGATTGATTTTAATTTAATTTAAATAATTTCCTACGCGCGTACCAGTTTTCCCCACTTATAGCGTTCCCTCTCTTCATACTCGCTAGTATGAGAAAACTGACCGGTATTAGTCTGTACAAGAGTGGTCTGAAAAGTTTCCGACCTCAACGTGAAGATGGCAGCACTCGTAAATAAAAGCTACTGAATTTCGTTATTCATCTGTTGACAGTTACTCACCACAGTTTCAGCCATTTTGGACGCGCAGTTTTATGTAACAATCGTTTGAGTGAGTTGATGTGAGTTTTTTTGTGAAAATGGACAAAATCGAGTATCGAGCTGTCATTAAATATTTGTTTTTGGAAGGCAATACGCCTTCGCAAATAAAAGATGAGTTGGATTCTGTGTATGGGGACTCTGCACCATCATTTACCACAGTGAAATTTTGGGCTGCTGAATTTAAACGTGGCCGTAAGAGCTTGGGAGACGATGAACGTTCGGGACGTCCAAAAACTGCAACTACCGACGAAAACATCGCCAAAGTTCACCAAATGGTGCTAGACGACCGCCGAATTAAAGTGAGAGAGATAGCAGAGGTTATGAACATGTCAAAAGAACGTGTTTGTCACATATTAAATCAACATTTAGGCATGAGAAAGCTGTCCGCGCGTTGGGTGCCGCGTTTGCTCACGTTAGACCAAAAACGTGTTCGAATGAATATTTCCAACGCTCTTTTGGCGCAGTTTAGGCGAAATAAATCCGAGTTTTGGCGCCGATTAATTACTGTAGATGAAACTTGGATACACCATTATACGCCCGAAACAAAAATACAGTCCAAACAGTGGACTGCAAAGGGGGAACCGGCTCCAAAAAAAGCAAAAACTGTTTTTTCGGCTGGGAAAGTGATGGCGACTGTTTTTTGGGCTAGTCATGGAGTTATTTTAATCGATTATCTTCAAAAAGGAAAAACCATTACAGGAGCATACTATGCATCATTACTTGACAAGCTGAAGGCAGAACTTGCGAAAAAACGGCCACATTTGCAGAAAAAGAAAATCCTGTTTCACCGTCTCACACCTCAGCGGTTGCCATGGCGAAAATCCACGAATTACGGTTTGAACTGCTTGACCATCCGCCTTACTCACCAGATCTAGCCCCAAGCGACTTCTTTTTGTTCCCTCATCTAAAAATTGCGCTCGGAGGACAAAGATTTTCGTCAAATGAAGAGGCAATCACCTTCGTGAACAATTATTTTGCAGAGAAAAATGCCGAGTACTATTTGGACGCTGGGAGAAGTGTGTGGAGTTACAAGGAGACTATGTTGAAAAATAAAAAAAAATTTTCAGAAAAAATGTCTTGTATCTTTGTTAGGTCGGAAACTTTTCAGACCACCCTCGTATAAGCTCGCCGTTCGAAACGACAGTTTACTACATCATTTAGCGCGAGCCAGTTAGTTCTACTGATTGAAAAGTGTTGTCAGTGTTGCTGCTGTCAATAGAGTTGGCCAATTTCGATCGAGTTACAAACACCACCACCGTTACTGTCGTTGCTAGTAAGTGTCTGTCTGGCCGCCTAGCAGGATTATATCATGCACGAACGGCTGTCCCGCTCAGAACATTCCTTGGTAACTTCTCAATTCTCCTCTATCTCTGTATGGCACCTAATCCGATTTCGTTGATAGTACATATAACCCGGCCCGCTTGCACTTTGGAAGTTGAATACAGTAGACTAGTTTGCACCGCTTGAATGTCTTATTTTGTTGTATACTTTCCCTGCTTAAGCTTCTTACAACCGATTGATCTTTGAACAAACTTGGCTCCACAGCAGCTACCCGGGAACCCTCGTTGTACCGAACCAAGTATAAGGACGAGTAAAAATCCTAATCAAATCTGGCAGTCGAGATATTCCGACCCTAGGATGGCACAGACTCAAAAAACAGTTACCAAGAACAGAATAAGTCACAGCGCAATAGGACATTCAGATTAATTCTGTTTTGTAGTTCCATTTGAAAGGTAGATTTTTTGATTATTTTATCGCTCAGCGTTTCTAGTCTCGATTTACAGAGCACATAACAAAGTTAGTTAATTCTCGACTCTCTCCTCAAGGTGCATCAGCACATTAGGGTGCAAACAGAAGTGGTATTTTAAAACATTTTTGAATTCTTACTACATATAAACTGTAAACAGTTTTTTCTAGTATTTTCTAGAGAACTAAGTTGCTAGTAAGACTGTGATTGTAATGTTTGTTTCGTTAAAGGGTTTTCTGAAAATTCAGTAGGTAGAATGAGAAATTGAAACCTGATGTATTTACATCCTTTTAAACTATCCAATATCTGGCTTTCCAGTGCTATTTCCCCCGCAAGCTATCTCTTAA
>VTPC01081203.1:0-10854 GCA_011009095.1 Ignelater luminosus | reverse complement strand
AACTCTTCTTCTACCTGCTACATTTGTGGAGCAACTCCAAAAGAGATGAATTTAAAAAAAGTTCTTGAAAAACCTCCAAACATTGATTGTTACCGTTTTGGCTTATCTACCCTGCATGCGTGGATACGATTTTCGAATGCCTCCTTCATATTGCTTATCGACTACCAATCAAAACATGGCAAGTAAGGGGAAACCAAAACAAAGAACTATTTGAGAATAACAAAAGAAGGATTTAAGCGGATTTAAAAGCACGCGTGGGGCTAATTGTAGATAAGCCAAAACCTGGTTATGGGTCTACGAATGACGGAAATACCGCTCGGAGGTTTTTCAGTAACTCTGAGGTCACTTCTGAAATTACAGGAATTAATAAATATCTAATAGATAATTTTCATATAATTTTAAGAGTTGTATCTAGTGGTAAGAGAATAGTTGTAAGTGAATTTAAAATACTGTTAAAAGACACGTTAGATTTATATTTAAGGTCTTAATACACGGTTCTGATGTGATTTACTCTTTTGACTTAACCTATAGGTATTCTCTCCGAGGAAGCTTTAGAAGCTAGGCATAAAGAAATCAGGAAACGTCGATTAAATCACACTTGTAAGACGAGAAGGGAGGACACAAACACAGACCTTATGAACGCATTATTACTTACTTCGGATCCGCTGATATCAAGTCAAAGAAAGACTACGCCAAACAAATTAAATGGAGATATTTTAGATATTCAGAAGTATATAGTAGATACTGAACCATTAGTTTCATTAAATGAATTAGATATACCACAAGAACTCCATTTTAATGATAGTGAATCAGATGATAGCTCTGACTCTGAGAGATGTAAATGATAATTAAATGGTTTGTGTTATTATTTAAGCTTAAATTGCTCCGTTCTTAATTTTAGTTTACTTATGTTTTTATTTCTAATGTAAATATATCAATATCATCGTAATAAATTAAAATTACAAGTTTATAGAAAGTGGGTGTCTGTGATAGGTATTGTAAGTCAGTTTAATCACAAGTTTTACAAATATTATTTAGATTTAAATGTTTATATCTGTAGCCTGAAGTGTAAATAACAATTTTCGACCGTATGAATATTTTACGATTATTACGGGAGTTATGATTTTTGTTCAATGTACCCATATAAAGACCGCAGTGTGCGTCATTCTGATCTATAATTTTGTGGACTCGTCATCTGGTATTTCTGTAAAACCAATCTACATAACTAGCTGGTTACTGCTAAAGCCCCACTGAGCGTGTTTCATCTCAGAGTTTTCTTAATATATTTCAGTCAAGCAAATATCTAAAATAGTCAAAAGATGTTGAGGTGCGGTGTTATTATTCTCAAAGGATATCAGAGGATTTCTAACTTTACACAGTAACCATAAATGAAGGATAAACACCCCAAAGATGCATATAATGTCTTCCCACAAATAAAAATTGATGCGGGCATTGACTAACCTCAGACAATCGTCTCGTCCTTGTTTGGACTTATCAGTGGAGGATTTACATAGTAACCAATTATATATAAACGACTTTAGAACATTTAGTTACGAATTTATTAGAGATTAGCAATTCCCTATGTAATCATTCTGCAGAGGTTTGAGAAATGCATGCATATTTCCCTGAATTTATAAGTTCGATTTTCACTTTCTATAATAAAATGCTTTTGAAACGTCAGAGCCAGACAATTTATTGCAGATAGAAAGGTGAGTATGTTCCTTTTAAATTTCTTGTTATAACTTGTAACGCTCCTTTCAATTACCCAGTCAGATATCATGTGGTAGATCTGGTTTTCAAAGAAAAACAGTTTTGCCTTCTTTTTGTTTAAAAGGCTTTCGCGTCTTGAGTTTGAGAAGCGTTTTGCCAACTTTCTAACGTTGTTCGTGTAGGTCGCGCATTCAGCGTTTAAGTAAAATCTCTACTCGATGAGATTATTGAAGTGAGGTAGTGTTCCTTGTAATAAGGGTGTTTCGATCGTTGGTTAACCCTTCAGTGCTTTTTGTACAAATCTGTTTTTATTGTGCAAAGCTTCCGGTGCAAAATACGCAGAAACCAACGACAAAGAAACCAGTGCAGAATACTCTATTCTTTTCCGTGATCTGAGGAAAGCTCTTGTATTGTTGGCGAGTTCGCATTTCGGATAAATTCATCCCCGCTATCGAATTCCACTTACAAGAAGGTTGAAAAGAGTAGTTCAAGTTGCCCGTCAACTCAAACCATTTACCGGAGCGACGAACGTTATTAAGTACCATATCCCAGGCTATTTCAGCCCTGATAACTAACAGACGAAACATATTGGAGCTATAAAGGTCTTAGATGAAATTAAAGAGCTCGATAACTCAAATTACAGTTTATCGTTTCTTTCTAAAAAAATCCTTTGTAGTGCCATTACTATCAATTTTGTATTCTAGTTAAATTGTGTTAATTGAAGGATGTAAATTTCAATTTTAATTTGTGAGCTGAATTAAACAATCCTTCTCTTTTTCTTGGTTTCATTACTAGGGTTACTATTTATATTTCTGGCCTTGGCAACACTGACTGTTTCCAGGCGTCAGCTGACATTTCCGGTGTAAACTTTACATTGTTGAACATAACCTCAACCACAACATTTTGTCATGTGAGTGCGATTAGTGTTGTTTGCAGTTAATTGAAAAGTGCATTCCCTTGTAAAAAATGGAATTGACCCGTGAACACTTTCGTGCAATTATTTTTCATAACTTTCGACGTGGATTACCACGACAAGAGTGCATCAATGAACTTAATACATTATATAGCGATGAAGCTCCATCCTACAGCACTGTAAAAAACTGGTATAATGAATTCAAACGTGGCCGATGTTCACTCCAGGACGAAATCCGTGAAGACCGTCCAAAATCTGTCGTTGTGCCTGAAAACATCGATGCTGTGCGTGAACTGATTAAACAAGATCGTCATGTGATATACCGTGAGATTGAGGCATCTTTGGGCATTAGTGTGACTAGCATCAACAAGATATTACATGATCATTTGGCGGTAAAAAGAATTTGTTCCCGTTGGATCCCGCATAACCTGACCAATGCTCAAAAGAAGGCTCGCGTCGACTGGTGCATTGAAATGTTGGAAAAATTTGCGAAAGGTGCATCAAAGGCTGTGTATAACATCTGCACAGGTGACGAATCATGGATCTACGCATATGACCCCGAAACAAAACAGCAATCAACTGTGTGGGTCTTTCAAGACGAGCCAAATCCAACAAAAGTTGTTCGCGGAAGAAGCACATCGAAGCAAATGGTTGCCTGTTTCTTTGGCATTACCGGTCATGTGGCAACAGTGGCGTTAGAGCAACGTAAGAAGGTCAACTCTGAATGGTACACAACCATTTGTTTGCCAGAAGTCATTGGAAAAATTCGGAAAACTTCAAAGAAGAGGCGAATCATTCTTCATCATGACAATGCAAGCTCTCACACCGCTGCTCAAACAATTGAATATTTAACCAGCCAGAAGGTCGAGTTGATGGGCCATCCACCATACAGCATTGATTTGGCACCCAATGACTTCTTTTTATTCCCGTACATCAAAAACAAACTGCGTGGTCAACGATTTTCAACACCAGAAGAAGCCGTTTTTTGTTTCAAAAGGCATATTTTGGAGCTGCCTCAAACAGAGTGGAAAAAGTGCTTTGAAAATTGGTCCAAACGCATGGAAAAGTGTATCAATCTTAATGGAGAATATTGTGAGAAACAATAAAACTAGTTTCGATCATAAATACTTGTTTTTTCATTGTTAGGCCAGAAATATAAATAGCAACCCTCGTATACAGTTTTCAATTTTCAAAATTGATGTTACCGATTTTTTTTGCACCGTGTAACTTTATTATTTTGCGTTTAATATATTTGTTAATTTGGCTCATTTCTCTATTTTGAATATCAAGAGTAAATACATAACTGGCTTAATCACTGAATCCACTCGTATCCGACCCTTTGAATGGCACATTAGTTGTATGCTAACGGTAAGTTGTGGCATCTGGGTCACTAAATTGCATTTTTCCCGTATCAAATTTTGCATATTAAAGCTGTTTCTTTGTTTTTTTGTTCTGCTTACCTGCCCGAACAGATCATCGACAACAGAAGATAGGCGTGCGTTAAGAATGACATAACAAGGTGCTCCAGCACTTTTAGTAGATTTAGTTGGGATCGAGAGATCGGCAATTTTTTCCCAGTACATTCTACAAAGATTCCAGTAATTATTTAAGAAAGAGCATTTCAAGGCCTTTGCTGTTTATTCTTTGCTCTCTTAAATCGATTATTAAAATCAGAAATGATGCGAGCCAGGACATGAGCATTGAACATGTAGACTTTCGTTTTCAAAGAATTACACTTACATTCTCCTTTTGAATTTGTACCATCTTTAATATTTTCCAGATGTTGCCACTAAGGCCAAATTTTTTTTACAGAATTTTACGAAATCCAAAAAATTTGGAATCAGAAGATTGACGTCTTTAATTGGCCCACTTTGTTGGAGTTTACAGACAAAGTGAAATTTGCCAGATTCGTCAAGATATTGTTTTGTGCAGTCTTGTGCACATGACTTAAAGTGGAAATGACTTAATCGATTTCAGAAATTCAGCGCCATAATTTCAGAGCTGGTGTTAAGTTGACTTTGTCCAATATGGCTGGACCATCTTTACAAAGGACGTAAGTGTCTAGTGTTTCATTCGGGCCCCAATTCATTTTTAGTATATTTGATAAACACCTCATATTTGGAAAATTTACCCAAATTTTATATACATTGTGGATCTTGAAGCTCATCAAATCTAATTGCAACTCATACTTCAAAATTCTCTTATTCATTTATCTCAATATCAAAAGAATGAATCATAATAAACAGTTGGGTTGTATTTCGGTACATTCGTAGATTTTAATGAATACGCATAAATTCAATTTGAAATTAAAAAACAATTAGATATTGAATTAATTGAAGTGGCTCTTGTACACAAGGCTTTTTCTAAAGTTAATTGATTAACACATTTCGGAGGAACGAGTTGACTGAATAAATAGCTATTTTTTCAAGGGGAAACTGTGTTTGTTCTTGTTATTTTAAGCAGATTTTTTACTGGAAAATAAATAATACATGAAAAATACGTTAGTGAAACCGATATTAATTGTTATTATCAGAAAATGTCGTCAAGAAATTAACATAATTAAATACTTACGTGTGTATCTTGCACGTCACAATAAACTTTATCTATCGAATATGTTACAATGTTGCATACCTTGTATGCCGTAGACAATCTCTGAAAAAGCTCTTAATGTTAAGAAGAGTCTTATACGAGTATAGTGTATCTAAAGTGCCTGAAGGTTGATCGTATGTTTTTATTGTTTGGACAATATTTTACTTACATCCAATTGAGCACGACATTTATAAAATCTACTAGATTGAAATTGATATTTCTTATATTCTACCGTTCGAGAGCAGTATCTAAAATACCTTCAATAATGAAATGTTTCTGTACAAACGTATTCTTTTTATGTCGACCTCGTTTCTTATTTTAAACTTTATTCCTTTTTCACAGATAATTGTGCACAATGTTTACAATCGTCGTTGGATTAGAATTCCATCTTCATTCCATCAGATCACGGAAAAGTAAAGAAAAATGTATGGCCGGGAAGAAGGCAATAAACGAGTAATCTTTTTATACGCTTCGAGCTGTCCACCCACTCGAAAGTATTCAGAAATGCCGTAAATATTCTAGGAATGACTGTGTTTCGAAGCGAAATTGTAAAATATTACCGAAGCTTTAATTAAAAGGAAAAGAAAAAACAATAAATAAGAAAAATCTGGCTCATATTTTCTAATTTTTAATAACATCGAGCTTACGACTCGAA
Source organism: Ignelater luminosus (assembly GCA_011009095.1). Classification (NCBI taxonomy): domain Eukaryota; kingdom Metazoa; phylum Arthropoda; class Insecta; order Coleoptera; family Elateridae; genus Ignelater; species Ignelater luminosus. The sequence continues at coordinate 4,987 of VTPC01081203.1, read as the reverse complement.
CTTTATTTAAGCTCTGAGATTCCAACGTAAAAAGCGCTTGTCTAAACAAATCCGGACTCAATCCGGATTATATTTCCATTCGACATAAAAAAGGTGTCGGTGCTGGCGGCGAAGATAAGAAGTTATGTGTGCAAGCCTTGCTGTCATTTACTTTTATAGAGAAATTCCTGTAAAAAATGGCACTGCAGACGAGAGATTGAAGCGATGAACCGCGGAATTCAATTTTCCATTGACACCCATTCATCTTCCGGAGGTATATCGACGCGCGCCGTATCCGGCGCGACACCAACCTGAGAAAACTGACGCGGCTTACCAGAATACGTAGTATCAGCGTCGCACTAATGCTCGTTAATAATACATGCCGTGTATATTTGCAGATGCAAGCAGATCTGGATCCCATTTTCACCTTCTACCAAACATTACATTCAGTGAAAACTTTCCAGACCTGAAATTTCACCACGTTAGACACTAATATTTAATGAATATACCTGAATATGTCCGGAAAATGTTACTAGATACAGTTGAAGCAATTAATTATTAGTCACGCGTGACAATGCGAATGGCAAGTTTTAACCTCAAACTTTCTAATTTAACTATTATTCGGGTACATATGAGATAACTTTGCATTTAAAAGTTCTTTCTCTTACGAACGTTTGTTTTTGTCAAACCTAACAATGATTTCTTGGATCACATGCCACCATATTGTATTTTACTTTTTTGTGTGATAAAAACTAACGGAAATGAGTAGGTGTCAACTGAGAAGCTTCCACCTACCTGCATTCTAGTATATATTAAATCGTTAAGAGAGAGAGAGAAAGAAAAACGATGACGTTATTTTTCCCAGAGTGTTCTGCTTTCGGAAGGCTACAAGCTAATCAATCTAATAGGGCACAAAAATATCTTCAGGTTGCATTCTTCGTAAGATCACTGGATAAAATGACAATGTAACTTGTAATCAATTGAAATGATCAGTTACCGTTTTAAGATAAAATAATCTTCAATTAAAAGTAATTGCGTTTCTTGTAGGAAATAAATGTTGACAACAAAAACTGCTACTCTAATGATACCAATATTGTTTCTTTAGTTACAACACAAGGTGAGATGCATTTAATCGTAAGGTATTAACACCCATGCTTGAAATTCCAACGTAACGTTGCAATTTTTCTATTAAGAACTCTATTTCTGAGGTTCGTTCAAAACTTCAATGCAGGTTACAGACCTTAAGGAATGTGAGACCTTAGACCTATTATACGCTTAGTAGATACGTTGTGTATTTTACGATCATTTACAAAATAGAATTTTTGCTTTCAACCGAATATTATATAACGGATCTACATTTCTTTGAAAACAAAATTGTAACAATAAACCAGAGATACAAAAGGGAATTCTACAACAATTAACAATTGTGTGATAACAATGCATCAAGACAATAACGATAATCGAATACCGGTATAGGAGGAGTCCAACTCTGTATAACTAATCTTAAAGCATCTTTATTTCTACTAAGTAGGTAGAGATCTTGCGAACACTCATGATCATGCTGCTGCGCGAAGGCGAAGTTATAACTGGGGAAAGGGAACTGGCGAACGAATGAAAGTTGGCAAGTGCATATTACTTAGCGCGGATGGGGTAAAGAAACGCATTTTAGTCTTTTGCGTCGTGATCATGAGCGTTTGCTAGATCTCTAATGGTCACTAGCAGATTGTAGGGGTATAAGTCGAGAGGGTTTGTTGACATGCAAAGGATGTGCTTTCTCCTCTTTTTTGTTGCATCGTAGTAGACTACAGGGATTAAATGATGTATTGCAGTGTATCTCAATAGGTCATGCAGATGATCTAATCATACCGATCAAAATTTATTTGTTTTTAATTTAAATTTTCATTGCATTAACTTGAGAAACGTTTGGAAAAAACTTTACACTTTATTAAAAGTTCGTAAAAAGAAAAAGATACTTAACTTCTCTTTTAACCTTGAGCGGTATTTCTTCGACATACCGCTCAAGGTTAAAAGCAAGGTTAAGTATATATAAAAGTTATTGTAGAGTAAATCGGTTTTCAAGCCTCACCTGCAGATAATAACAAACCTTATGGACAGGTAAGAGGATGTTTCGTAAAAGAACGAGTAAACAAGAAATAAGGGTACTGACAGGGATAGTAACGGAAACTGTTAGTTGTATAACTATTTCTTCTCTATAAGACTTCTACAAGAAACAAAGTACAGAGGTTTGGATAAAATGAAAAAAATAAAACAATAGAAGGATTTCACTAGAGGTTCACCTCTAAGGAAATAATAATAATGTTCATAAACCGAAGACGTATTCTGGTGTAGTAAATCTAAAGTGAAAGAGTTTTAGGAGAAAGAACCTTTAGTTTCTTGTTTTTCTGTGAAAAACTGTACATTTTATAGATTCACTATCTCTCAGTTTCGCGTAGTGTCCGTTCGGTGCAGACGTAGGCAGTGGTCCCTCCCGTTCCCTACCCAGTGTGTATGCACTGGCCCGCAATCAGGCGCACCCGGCCCTCCGGCAGTCCCCGGATGGTGCGTCCTCTTGCAACTGCTACTGGTAACCTTTGTTCTGGGGGGCGAAGGCCCAGTAGTGGCGCCGGTTTTCCAACCGGGCTACCCTGCGTTTTGTGGGTAGGCGCAGACCCCTTTCCACCCGCGTACGTCGTTGCCAAGGGAGAGGCGCGACTATTGGCGCGGGTGTATGATTTCCCGTGCTCTCTAGGGTGTCCGTACTCCGAACGCGTACCGGACCGCGGCGCAAGTAGGTTTACGGTCCCGAAGTCCCCTTTACCACTGTTACCGTCTACTCCTAGCGGCCGCTACCGAACTCATCCCCTACACCGCGCGAATAGGGGCGTGGCTCTGAAATCCGTTTGCTATGCCAAACGCCGGACAACACCAGACCACCACTTCTTTATCCACTACCACCACCAGAATCGACATCGCCCGCGACAGGCAATGGATATGGTTAGATATCCATTGCCCCTGTCGCGGCGCCCAGCACGGCCTTCAACCACCAACTATACGGCGAGACTCCAACTCGGCAGAAGATAGGCACCTTATCAGCAGCAAATTTCAACTTCGAATCGCTTGCACCACGAGTCAATGATCCCAACCACAACACTGCGATTTACTCCATCAAGACCCAACCGGCCAGAAAACATCTACCGATGCGCCACCATACCGTCGCTTCTTCCGCCAACTTCCGACGCCCACAAAAAACACGAAAAATTTATTATAACCAAGAAGTTAATCAAGCGCAGCCCATCAGAGACCGTCCATTCCATTAGTACTTCAGGTATTAATTTTATCGATGCCGCGCAAATTCAAAACCAGACTGGTAAGACCGGACGCCGCCGGCTTAACATCCATGCTGCCACTGGCCCTCCTCGCGCTGCTACAACTAGGTCTACTACATCAACAATATCCAGCAGGCTGAAGAAGCTACAGAAGATAGCTTATAACGGCCTCCCGCCTTGGGCGGAGAAACAACGCTGATATCATCATCATCATCATCATCATCATCATTAGTATCTCTGTTCTTTATTACATCAATACGTAAAAAAAGACTCTCATAACTGTTTTGTGCACAAAAATTTGACTAGTAATATTTATTACTTATCTGCATCTCTAAACTGTTAAGAATGTCTAGATTGAGCTCAGATCATTAAACTAAAAACTTGATTTACAAGATTAAATTATTACTTATTTACAGTTAATGAATTTAAATGATAAGCTGATAAATTGTTTTAAACGGGTTGTCTTGATCATGATTTTTTAGCTGTTTCTGGTAGGTTTGTGCATTGCAGTATTTTAGTAATTAGAAGAGAAAGTCTAGACATCTTTAATTTTGTAAGCACCTAAAAAAAACATTTGTTATCTTTTCCTAAGGAAACTCCAAAGATCTTCGTAGAGTATAAAGTTAATGTGAGCGGATTTAAATTTCTTCCATCTGTCGGGACAAGCCTGGTTTGTAGTTGGACCAAAAGTTGTATTGATGCAACATCAACTATCAACGGCTGGAGTATGTTGATTTGATCTAACTAGATTAAGATCTGGATATTTGGGGGACAAATCTATTTTGGCTGTATCGTGAAATATACTACATTGTGTTAATGAATCGAATTCGCTTGTCTGCGATTTAGAACTTTAGTAGACGGTTCTTTATTCTTAGTTTTGGGTTAGATTCTAGCTGGGCTGTATAACTGTGCGTTTTGAACGTAACACTATTTAAGAAACAGAGAAATTTTTTATGGCAATACCGGACGGAATAATTTGGTTTATGTTAATGTTTAATGATGGGGCAGATACTTTTCAATGCATATAAATAGTGTGTTTCAAAATTCGAGGTTTATTATCATTGGAATCTCGAAGACTGTAACGTGTCTGTTTTAAGAGATCGGTTGATTGGTGTTTTTGCTTTTTAAAGAATTGGCGAAAAAAAATACCTGATAGCGTTTGCCTTACGAATGTGTATTTTGCTTCTCAATATCTAAAAAGACAAGCAAGCATAAACACGAATCACGAAACTCAGAAATGTTTGTCTTCTTAAAAAATCTTGGAAAATAGCAAACCTTTTGCGTATTTCTAAACGTCAAACTACGTAAATTTGTCCCAACAAAACCACTCATGTACTTCTTGAGGTTTTGAGGTCCATTGAGTTTAATTTCAACTCTTTACTACACAATTCTTTTATTTATTTCAATGCTGTTCTAGAGTCACTTTCTAATGAATGATGAAGATGAAGAAGATTTACTTTTGGGAATGTGACGTCTCACCAAACCTTCATAGAAAAGGGGTTTTGCTTTTAATCTCTTTCAAATCTATCTAATATTTCTTTAGAAATATTTTAAAGGTTTTGTAAGTTTTTGTAGAAGGTAAAGAATTTTGTTTTTGTTTAATTCTTAGAGTATCTAACACAAAACTTCTGTGAAACTTTCAGAACATCATTATTGTATATTTACTATGAAGACTACTTTTT
>VTPC01081194.1:0-16928 GCA_011009095.1 Ignelater luminosus | reverse complement strand
AACGAAGTCAGTATATTTGAAACTTTTCAGTCGATTCTAAAAAACCCTCTTAGATCAGAAAACCATGTTCTCGCTGTTTTAGATTATTTAAAGCAAGAAATTTCAGATTCAAATGATCATAATACAAAGGAAAATACAGCAAGTGCACTCATATCAATTTTGAAAATATTAACAAACACTGAAATGTTTTCGATGAAAGTTAAAATGTTACAAATTGTTACTGTAGCTCTTCAAAGGAACGACATGCGACCATTTTGGAATGATCATTTGCCACGTGCAGTTCAGGTTATGTTTAATTGCTTATATAGCGATGGCCGTCTTATTGTTGCAGTGCGTGATGTAATAAATACAATTATAACTAAAATGCTAGCTGATAAACATTACTTAATAGAACACTTAGAAATATTGATCATTGAATATATGTCTGAAAATTGCAATATTGCAAATACTACCGTTTTACTACTTCTCCAAACTTTTCTTTCGAAGTATTCATGTCTGTTAGTTACTTCAGATATCAAGGAACTGGTAAAGGCACTCGTAAAGGTATATCATACCACATGCCCGGTAATAGACACATCTTTGAAGAAGTACGTAGTGTGGTGTTTGCAAGTTATTTTAGAACATGCAGATAGGACACAAGTAACCGAATTGATTCGCCTATTACCAAGACCAGTAGTGGAACAACAATTAGCGCTTTGGTTAAGGAAATAAATATTTAAAACTCATTAACATGTAGTACTATAAAGGTAAGATTCGTTCAAATAAATTTTTCTAACTTAACCAGAATATCAATGTATTTAGTCCAAGTCGTAGTAAATTTTGTTTATTTTATTATGTTGCATATTCATATTGTTGTAGTAAGACAGCTGTAAGAAATCGTATTAATCGTCACACTAGATATATGGGATTGTTGTTTTAAGTGGTCCTCTTGCTAAAACTGTAAACTTACTATTTTAGTTCTAAATCTAGTGCAGTACCTAACTAGAAATGTCTAGGATACTTTATCTCATTGTTCTTTAAGATTCAAAGATAGCTTCTAGTTAAAATGATAGAAATAGGATAATTGTATACACTTAGTCTAGAATTAAGTAAAAATAATTTTGCCAAAAGAGACAGAGAAACTCGACCTCCTGAATCTAATGCTAGAGAGCTTTGTCCAACAGAACAGGTAAAAGAATCTAACTCGTATAGTAAAGCACACTTTCTCTTCAAACGAGAAGGCACTTTAATATTTTGGAAGTTGCTACAAAGTAGATTCCCAAACGTTCTTGTATTCAAAAAGCACTCATTAAAAAAGGCATTAAAGAGGTACAGTACAATAGTTCTCCCTAGTTATATAGAAGTTAAATTCGCAATTCCATCAAAATTGAACTGAACTTATGTTCCGAAATCAATAAACAACCTTTGTCTTTCGAGTTTTCCAACATTGAAACAGTAGAAGATTCTAGTAGTAGAAAAGATTTATGGATAACCGAGAGCCAGCGTTCTGACTTACCTTCATCAAGCGAACAAAGAAAACCTAATATTCCTGATTTCTTAAAGACTTCATGATAAAAATAAAGATTTATCTTAGCTGTCCTTATTGAGACCAAACTGAAATCGATAGTGATTAGTGGTGCTAAATGTAAACAGATTTATGTGCTAGCTTGTCGAGAATTTATGTTAACAGTAAGATTGTAATGTGATATACATTTTTATATTTATAGATTTAATAAATGTTAGGAGATGTAATAAAATTTACGTAGCTTTTTATTTAATTATATTTACTATTAATGATTTATTTGATTAGCATCCCAAACGCTTACTTAGTTATACTAAAATTTAAAAATAAAACTTTGGATGCTTTAATGCTTGTTTGAGAGCCCTATAGCGCATCATATAGCGTTGTTTATCATATAGGGTGGCCATCACCTTTTTTGTTTTGATCAGGCTGTGATGGACAGGTAGCAAGGGTAGATCACCGTGATGGTCATAATTTCTCGGAATACTGCTGAAGGTACACTTCTCAGCCACTTGAACCCTCCATAAGGCAGGGATTCGCTCACGGCCCAACCATACACGTTATTGACGCCACAATACATCAAGTAACTGGAAGGTTAACAGCAACTGTTCTACTTTTGTATATTTTAACATGGTGTCTCAGGTGAGACACATAATGAGCAGGGTCAGGTTGATAAGTGTGGAGGCAGCTATTAAAGTTTTCAAACACGTCAACCAACAAAAAAAACGTTGGTCTTCGGGTACAGATCCGAATAGTTACATAAAGTCTTGCATACAAATTCCCTCCATGCTCTACGTGCATGGGCGTAATCACCTAGGGAGTTTTCATGATTTAGTTTACTAGAGAAACGATGCTTGGAAAAAGTTCAGCCTCGTCCAGTTTCTGCGACGAGTCCATATAATCATAGGGAAAATCGCCTTTGCTTGTTAGTAACTTCAATTTGTCATTGTTCAGATCAGGAATTTCTTGTCTCACAATCTTTAATTCATCTAGATACGATGCTAACTTATCCAGCGATGCAGCCATAAATCCAAAAGAGTCAATAAACCTAAATTCTATTTCACCGTCTTTCATAGATTTGGTGAAACTGATTTTTTTCATTAACTGGTAATAGAGAAATGTTGCCCTCGATCTCTTGCAGCAAGTCTTTGATAATGAAAGAAGCAATTATCTAACACGACAGGAATAACTTTTTATCTAGAAAGTTAATATTACAATTATGATGAGCTGCGCCACGAAATTCTCCTGTCAGATGACAATAATCCCGAACCTTAACGTTGGCAATATCAAACGGTTTATGTTTTTCATGTTGTGTTAAAGATAGCGTTTGGGGTGTCAGGTAAACATATTCTACAGCTTCTGCAATTCTTTCCCTATAAGTTTTTAATGGGTTTTAGGAGAGACTCTAAATCTGCATAAATGATGAATGGTACCCTTAAAGCATGGTCAACATTTTTAAATTCAATAGTTTTGCCTTCCTCATTATATGGCACCTGCACTCGGCGTTCATTTATTTTGCTGCAATCCACTTCAGGTATTCTTAGTCTGTCTACGCAATAGAAGTAGTAAAGACATCGTTCGCATATCCATACTTTATGTTGCTTGTTGGATGTTGGAAGCCTACTTAAATTTTTAATCCAACACCAATGATAGTTTATCTCTTCGGCATCGTTATTGTAATTACCTTGCACTATAAGAAGATTGCCATGTCTGTCCATCTTCTGTTTTGGTAACCTTGCTGGCACTACCTTCTTATCTGCTTTATTTGCAAAATCCCTGTGTACATCAAAGCCAAGATCGTTTTAAATTATTACTGTTTTCATCATTTATCCAAATATTTAAAAGACTTGGACCATTTGAATTGGAAATAAATGCTAATAATGTTATCCCATCCTGCACAATTTGCATGCAGAATAACATAATGGAATTCTACGATTCCGTTTACAATTTAAACAAAGTAATAAAATGTTTAAAACTAAATTCTTACCAGGGATTATCCCTGCAATTTATCAAACACTTTCAAAACCATATAGATTAGAAGCGTGTACCATATTTCTAAAAATTCAGTGAAAAATTCATAAGAGATTTCGCAGATAGGGTTGATTGGGTAGAAATATCAGCAAGTCAACGTCTAAAGGAAGAATTCATAAAAGAATCTCAACAGTCCGTAGACTGGTATTCCATATCTGCTTGTTAAAAGCTATCGGAAAAATTCCTTGTAAAATTTCAAGATAAAGTCGATTGATGACAAGTTTCTAAGCGACAGGGGTTGTCTGAAACATTTATAAAAAGATTAAAATACTGTATAGATTGGTACTACATTTCAAAATATCAAGACCTGTGGGAGGAATTCGCAGAGGAGCTTAAAAATTTTATAAATTGGTGTTTAATAATGTAATTAACTTTTCCCTAAAAACAAAACCAGAAAGTTGCCGGTGAGTTACACATTTTTATGCATATGGTGAAACTATTGTAAACGTAATAAAATTTATTAAAGAAGAAAGTTATGAGTTCCACTACGATTATATGCTTCCATAGTATCGACTACAGTGCTGTATACTGATACTGACAGTTTAGTGTATCATTTTACATACACTGACATTTATGAGAATATGAAGAGAGACATCAACCAACGAGCATCCTCCGAAAAATCGGATGAATAAAACACTTCTTATACTACTCAAGAACGCATTCAGAATTAAAGAATTTGATAAGAAAAAATTTCATAGATTCGGCAACACAGAAACGATTCGAGAAAACACCCTTTGCTTTGAAAGTGCACTACAGAGAAACAATCGAGTATAAGGGGAATTATGTATTTAAAATTGGGTTGATAGAGCTCCCACTGAACAGAAAGAAACGATCAAGGAAAGCAGATTGAATTACAATCTTCAGTACAGCCTTACGGAGGTAGAGATTGAGAAAAATCTTGCAAGCAAACACCTGCTAGCAATGCTGATTTATAACCTGAAGTATCAATAAAGTAAAAACGAATATTCTATGACGATTATGATGGGCATAAAAAGACATCCACATCTAAAGGCCAACCACCAACGTACTTTGAAGATGACAAGTATAACAAGCATGTAACTAATAGAATTTACAACTAGAAGTACTTGTCACTTTTGACTACAGCATCAAAATAGTATTACGTAAAGATTTCGTGTAGGTATGGTGGTAAGTTAACAGAAAGGTTTTTGCTCAGAGATATCTGTTAAACTTATGCCGCAGCAGTAAGCACAGAATTGCTTTCGCTTTTACATGTTGTCTAGCCGCTAATGAATGAAACAACTTGTATACACCTTATTCAATACTTCAGTTCAATATTGCCAATAGATCACTTAAGGATAAGTCCTCATGACTTATTTTATTACCATAAAGCAAGCAAGAGAGTAGCAAGTTTTTTCTCACTCACTTTTTCAAAACTTCTCATCTACAGTTTGAAACAAAAGAACACTGTGATTAAGTAATGCTTATGCTTATTTTAAACTCAAAATCCCGTAACAGTTACACTCATACTCCTTGCAGGCTTCCAATTAATTGTTAGCTTTCAACTTCTGCACCAATGTAGCGCTGAGTATATTATACACAGCTTAGTCAGTCAAAGAGTTGGTTTTGCTCAGAAACACTTGCTTAAATTTATGCAAAGGTAGTAACATAAAATTGCTTTAATTAAATATCTTATGCAGCCGCTCATGGCTGAGGAACTTAGAGTACATGCAATGCATATTTTCCAGAGCACCATAACAGATTGTTACGGATCAAAACCTCTGGTAAACGAGGCTAACCATAGCCATGCTGGTATCTTTGTGAAGACGGTAAAGTTTACTTACCACGAAACGAACTTTATTTAAAGATATGTGAGCGCCACTGCAGAATGAACGCAGATTAATTTCTCAAGAAGCTACAAATCTCTTCCAAAGACGGCAATAATATTTTTAGTACTTACGGTTTAGTGACAACTCAGATTTCAGTATTCAGCCTTTTTAAGTATCCTTTCATTTCTGTGTTTTTTTTTAATGAAAACCATAGTTGCAAGTGGTTTCGTAAAAAAAAATTTTTTTATTGGAAAAGACTCGCTTTGTATGAATTCGTAGAAAAATTATGACAGAAGCGATGAAATTTACTATATGTTTAGGTGTTTAGTTTGATTTCCTGGTTCAAAGAGAGTATTTTCTTGAAGGTGATCCAAATAAATTGTCTCCGCCGGCTGATAATAAGCAAGTACGATAGATGAAATTCATTAAAACCCAACACGGTGTATGGTTGATAAAACATCCATGTAGCTCAGACTTTAATTGTTCCAAATAACAAAAATTCACTGGTCCATCAAGTCGAGGTTTTCTTAAGTCATCACTCCACCGTAGTTATAACACGAATAGCGAAACAAACCCTTTATCAAGTTAATGCATTTCAGGATTTAAAGCGCAGAGCACAACAACCATCACTTTAAATTAATCACGCATTTGAGTGAATAATAAAACTTGTATCGATTTGCTAACGATCCACCATCTTGTCTTATTTTATGTCACCGTATTTACTTAATTATTAAAAAAAATTCTCCACACTTAAATTAATTATTACGAATTATTTTAGCTACGCTTTCCAAGCTTTTAAAGGAAAGGCGTATGTTCACCAGGTGGTTAGCAATTATACACTACCCTCGCTCCCACAGGCTGAAAGCGATTTACTTAAGCGTAGTGGGGATAATGAAAAGAATTCTTCGTTCAAGGTTATTCATCTTTCGTTTTAAAATCAATAATTGGTTTTTAAGTGCATACCATACCTAACTAGTTAGTACTACATTCTTTGTGCAGTTTTCAGGTACAGCACGCTTCATGTGTTTTGTATAAAAAGGAGAAGTTTCTTTTGTTCGCCATGTATTGTTGTTACTGAAAATAAATAAAGGTCTCTAACAACAGATATTGAATGTTATAATAATCATGGTTAAGTGTTTAATCTGGTTTATCTTTTTGTTATACTAACTAATTAATGTTGCATAATTATGTCCGAATCCTATGATAAATGAACTAAAGGTTAATAAATAAAGAAATGTTTGAAAACACCTGCAAACAGAAATATTTATTGCAATTTGTATAAAACTGGAAACTTCAAAGTTTCTTCAATGACATTAACAAGAACTTCTACGACAAAATAGAATATTAAGAATTTACTTTTCCAAGTATACCGTTTTAGATATTGAAAAAATTAATTTTGAAAACCAGAATCCTTAAAAACGACTTTGTTCGGTGACGTCATCCTCTAAATATTCTACCTGTTTAAGCTGTTCTGATACCTGGGAAAACCAATTCTTGTTATAGTATAGGCTGATAGCTACGAGGTATGTTAGAAAAGTAATGAGACTGATTTCATACTAACCAAAGTTTTTATTTTTTTCAAACAACAATGTTATCCCCTTCAAAGTAGTTCCCTTGGGCAGCTATACACCGGTGGAGTCGTTGTTCCCACTCTTGGTAGCAGCGCTGGAAGTCTTCAACTGGTATGGCTTTTAACTGGTCGGTCACAGTCTTTTGAATGTTCTCCAGAGTTCCAAGATAACGTCCTTTTAGGACATGTTTTAATTTCAGGAAAAGGAAAAAGTCACAAGCACTCAAATCAGGTGAATAGGGGGGATGAGGAACAACAGTAATGCGTTTTAAGGTCAAAAATTCACTGATGGAAATTGCTGTGACACGGAGCATTGTCATGATGTCTGTCAAAATTTGATGCACGGTGAAAGTGTTTAAATTTAACTGTTCACTCATCATCCTTATTGTTAAACGACGGTCTGATCTCACAAGAGTCATCACACGTTCAACGTTTTCGTCAGTTATGGAAGTTGAAGGTCTCCCTGAGCGAGGTTCCTCTTCAACGTGTTCTCGGCCGTCCAAAAATGATTTGTGCTAGCGGAAAACTTCTGCTCTTAATAAGCACTGTTCCCCATAGACCTGTTTCAACTTTTCAAAAGTCACACTCGCGGATTCACCAAGTTTAACACAAAACTTTATTGCACAACGTTGCTCTAAATTCCGATGCTCCATTTCTGTAACACACAACAAAAACACAACTTCACTGATGGCGCTGTCAAAAATAATGTGTTAGCTGTACGGAGTTGTAACTCGGCCTGAGGAAGTGGAAGCGATAAACAAACCGGTTTAGCACAGGCCGGTATACACAACGTTGCCAGATCTCCCGCAGTGTTGCCAGTCTCATTACTTTTCTCACACACCTCGTATATACTTACTAAAAGAATTTGAAGAAATTGCTTAATTTCTAAAAATTGATATTACACCAATCCAATAATCAATAATTATTAATCAAATACAGCCGAATAATTATTAGAAACTTAAAACTACTAACAGATGAAAAAGCGTACATTTACTGTTGTTAAGTAAGTAAACATACAAAATATTCCAGATGTTTAAAAACAATGTTAAAAAACCCGTCAACACATCTGTAACACAAAACTTTAACCCCGCATTTACATTTTCTTCAAACTTCTTAAATTTTAGAAAATAAACAAATTTAAAGTTTTTATTGCGTTTCAGTATCTGTACAAGTGCACACAAAACTATCACACATAATAAATCAATATTTATCTAACAGTTTGTACTTTGAAAAGATGTTCGAATATAGGCTGTTACTGCTTTATTTGATTCTGGCGACCTTCCATACAAAACATCACCTGACGTAATCCAGATACCTGAAAATAAAAATAATGAATCAGTAAAATGAAGTCATTCTAATTATTGAATTTTTCTTTACAACATTATACTTATGCTACCTCTAATCCCTAATAAAAATGCCATCATTGCGAACTAATTATATTTTACAAAAAAAGTTAACTTTAATAAATTTAGAGAATTAACATTATCATCAACATTTTAATTAAGAAACAGTTTGGAAAGTGATCGCATCTATTTAACAATTATTCCGACAAGTTACATCGTTCAGAAACAGTGCATAAAAATTATAAAAATATCCGAAGATTCTGTATAATTTTTGTTCATAAAAGAAACCTTTACAGTTTTTTAATAGCGTAATAAGTGATATTTCAGATTTTACCTGACGTATTTTCTTATTCTACTTTATTCCATAAAAATTCCTGTGGATACGTTTTTTTAACGAGTTGGAATTTTAAAATTTTTAGTAAGTGTGATGATTTTTAGGATCTCATTATCATTACAAGAAATGGATGCAATATCGCAGCATAAAATCAAAACTGTTATCTCTGTAAGAAAAGTAGGATGGACACTGAAAGTTGCCGAAGAAAGACAGGCAAGAAAGAATTTGTTTTCTTTTTCAAGACTACTTTTTGTTCAAGTGTTTGTAACAAGCAAGTTCATAGCATAATTAGTAATCAGAGGTGCAGTTATTATTGTAATTGTAAATCTTATAGGTTAGACATGGCTTATTCTTTAGAAGAAAATCAATTTATTTTGGAATCATATTTTCGAAATGGTTAACGTAATGACAATAGCGAATGCATACATTTCGTTCAATTATGTGTCCAAGAATTTATGAATTGTTTTTTTAACAGAGACTTTGATTACGATAACCTTAGCAGACATATACATAGAGTTGTTGATCGTTTCTGTAGTAGAGAAACTGTCAATAAAGGTAAATCGTCTAGAAGCACAACTGTTTTAACTGAAGATGTTCTGGAGAATGTATGAACTTGCATGGAACAGAGTCCTAAGAAGTCTTTAAGGCCATTATCGCAACAAACCGGCACGTTTAAAAACTTAAGGTTTACTGTAAGTTGCTGCAATGAAGCCTGCTGGTTGACTGTATTTAATATAAAAGAAATATCAGAGTGGGTGCGTTATTAAAAAAAAGATTATAACTATAATGCTAAGCAAAATATCATCGGACTACTAAAGTCTTCTATATTTTTATACATGCTTAATTCATTGTATTATTACAGGCCTTTGATGATGATGGCGATTTTGCTACCTGAACTGCCAAACCAGAATATGGAAATAGCAAAGGTGGAACCTACCCCTTCAACTTCCAAAGTAGAAAAAACCTCGACTAATGGGGAAAAAAGGCCTGCAGTTGCAGCACAACGACTAACACAGTCTGTTACAGCAATGACCAATTTGGCTCAACAGGCTTGTGTTAGTGAAGAAGAACTTGCAGCATATCATAGAAAGAAAATTGCTGCTTTTAGAAAGGGAATTAATCACAAAAGGGCAGCTTGCCTAAAATGTAAAAGGGGGCTTTGCTGCTCTTATAAAAGCAATAAATAAAATTAGTAATAACAATTTTAAAAACAAAATGATTAGGTACAAAATTGAAAATATTTACAAGAAAAACATAAAACTATTTAAAAAACATCTGGGAATGCAAAGCATAACCACAACGAACTCCGTTCTGTTACTTTTTTCAGACTTCGGTAGCCATTTTGACCATGTTCCCGAAGAGTTATCGAAAAACGAAGATACCACGTTGTCTTTAGTTTTTGATGTAGAATCCAAATCTGAAGTCAAAATTTCAAAATTTGACATAAATGCGGACATACATACATACAGCCATACAGACAGACTTCGCAAATTCAGTAATGACTCCTTCGGAGTTCGTTGAAAAAGTAATTATTTACAACATGAAAATTAATTTCCAAAATAATTATGGATTATTCTTCTCTGGATGAGCCGTCCAGCAGCTAAATCAGGATTCTCCCTATTTATTCTTTGATCTTCATGTTGATCCTGATTTTGACGATCCTGGAAAATGCCCAAGTTCAAATCTTCATCTTCTGGCTCAGGATCTGGAAGATTTTCTGCAATACACATACTGTGCAAAATACAGCAGGCATTAATTATTTTCTATGCCAGTGTTGGTGTATAATGAAGGACACAGTGAAGACATCATTTTTAATACTCCATTGCACCGGTCAATTATGCTTCTGGTAGTTTTGTGGCATCTATAATATTGTTCTAGTGGAAATCCTGGTGCTGGTTCCTCTTGAAGTGGTGTGAGAAGTCATGGCCTTAACGGATAGCCAGAGTCTCCTAGCAAGTAAAATAAATTGTTTTGGTTCCTGCGATATATATTTTCGACAAGTAGTTAAATTGCAGAATTACGCCAAATGTATGCAGTATGTGTACTTCCAGGGTAACGTGCATTTATATTCAATATTTTTAAATTATGGTCACGTATCAGTTACACATTAATGGAGTGGTAATTTTTCCTATTTACATATACGAGGGCGGTTCAATAAGTACCCGTGTTAGAAATGAACACACAATTTTTTTCAAAAATTTTTTTTTTATTTTTAGAAATATACACTTCTCCCAACGTTCCTGCCATTTTTTTAACCCCTCCAAAAAATAGGATTTGTCGAACTCTCCAAAATACGCCTCTATCTCGGCGATGACTTCCTCGTTTGAGCTAAATTTTTTTCCCGCGAGCCATTTCTTCATGTTAGGAAACAAGAAAAAGTCGCAGGGAGCCAGATCGGGTGAATACGGGGGGTGCGGCAGCAATTCATAACGCAATTCATGCAGTTTGGCGGCGACAACTCCGGATGAATGTGCTGGTGCGTTATCGTGGTGAAACAGCACCTTCTTTTTCGCCAAATGCGGCCGTGTCTCCTTCAATTTTTTGTCGAAGCTGTCTAATAACTCACTGTAGTATTGTCCAGTGATCGTTCTTCCTTTTTCTAAAAAATCCATGAGGATGACGCCGTTCGCATCCCAAAAAATCGTCGCCATGACCTTTCCGGCCGATGGAACCATCTTCGCCTTCTTTGGAGCAGATTTACCGGGAGAAATTCATTGTTTTGATTGTTGCTTAGTTTCTGGTGTGGAATGATGAATCCAGGTTTCATCAACGGTGACAACTCGACGCAAAAACTCCTTCGGATTTCGCTTAAATTGCTCCAAGCACTGCTTCGAAGTTAACAGCCGCATCCGCTTGTTGTCCACCGTTAGCAATCGCGGCACCCATCGCGCCGATAATTTTTTCATCGCCAACTTATCATGTAAAATATTAATTGCCGTTCCGGTCGACACACCTACGGCCTCTGCTACTTCACGCACTTTCGTTCGCCGATCAGCGAAAATCATGTCCTGGACTTTTTGAATGATTTCCTCGGTAACCACGTCTGCCGGGCGTCCTGGTCGCTCCTCATCAAAAACGGATGTTCGCCCACGTTTAAATTCGTTGAACCAATATCTAACTGTGGTCATAGATGGCGAAGTGTCCCCATAAACAGCATCCAACTTTGCTTTTATCTCCTCGCATTTTTTCCCATCCAAAAACAGAAAGCGAATTACCGAACGATACTGCTCTTTTTCCATCTTAGCTAAAATCACGAAACACGTCTTACTCAAATGGCTGTCAAATCCAAACTAACCTATCAATCAGTCTGCAATTTGTTATACCGTCGTTTGATAGATGGCAGCACACGATGATAAGACCAACTTCCCTCAGGAACGCCTTCTGTCGTCAAACACGGGTACTTACTGAACCGCCCTCGTATGTGCTCTGGATGTTGAGCATCATTTTCATTTGCAACGATTGCAACATGGGTGAAGTCAATGCAGCCTATTGCCCCTGGAAATTCATATCTTTCATAGAAATGTTGGTGTAAATCATGCAATTCATTCATGTTGCGGGGAAAGCGAATACACCGGTTTAGAACTGCATCTTGGTTTAATGCCTCTGTCACTTCTTTAATACACCGGCTTGCTAATGATTGCGTCATGCAGAAGTGCTTGTTAGATGCTGTATCGAGTTGGTAACTACCGCTGGCATAAAATCGCAATGTAGTTGTTCTTTGTTTCAACATCTAATGCAGATGTTCTACTAAGAGGAACAATAAACGGTTGAAGTATTTCAATTAGTTCTCTTACTAGCGGTTTGGTTAACCGAAACATTTTAACAAATTTATAATGAGGCAGATCAAAAGCTGATTCCCTTTGTTGAAAATGTCTTGGTGGACGATTTGCTGCTTCTTCAATGTCACCCAAAACATCCAAAGTATCTATTGCAACAAATTGAACCACCTCTTAGAAATTCATCTGTAAATAATATAGTTATAAGGGAGTGTTTAGATGAAATGTCTGTTTTTTGTTATTTTTTAAATTGAGATAAAAAAATCATAAATCAAAAAAGTGACTTTGTAGGAAAATGAAGAAATACATTGCATTTTTGTTGAATGGATGTAAGATGGTTTACGAATACAAAACACAATTTATTATTTTGTTTATTATTATAAAACAAAGTATTTTTGATTGTTTATTATAAATAGAAAATTATTTGAGATTATAAGTGGAATAATACTTTTATTATTGTAATTTTATAAACATGGAATTCCACAAAGTACACTTGAATAAAACAAATAATCTTAATTTATGCTTTTTCTGTATTTCAAATGGGGCAGCTTTATTCTAGAAATTATAAGAACATAACAAATACTGTTCGTTTCCTTAATATATTCATATTTATTGTAAATTTGTTTTAAAAATTAATTTTAGATTAATGCAAGTATTTACGTTAGTAACAACAGTTATTTCAATCTCAACTGTAATACCTACAACCACGTTGTGACCACGTTGTGACCACGTTCTTCTATGTTCTTTTCTAACCTTGCACCAGCAGAAACAAATTCGATTAAGAATTCGAACAGATGACCAGTTGCAAATCGTATACGAATGGTGTTCGAGTTTCGAACATACGGTTCTGTAGAATTTCGACACTCTCCGATCGATATACGTCATAATTCGTTTCAAATTTCAACTAGTCGAGATTCAAGCATACGTCTCCAGAAAGCATTGAAAAAGGAATTGCATTTGTACTCATACAAGATCTCCGTAATGCAGGAATTGTTTCCAATGGATTATGATAAACGTGTACAATACTGCCGTTGGTTTAATAACAATTTAAAGGATGATGAGGTAATAGATTGGTCTTTCTATAGTGATGAAGCTTGGTTTTATCTTACTGGCTACGTTAACTCCCAGGTGTGTAGAATATGGTCAGAAGAAGCTCCCGGTGAATTTTTACAAACTTCACTACATCATTCATGTTTATGTAGCAATGCCAAGAAGACGGATAATAAGCCCCGTGGTTTTTGAAGATACTTTTACAGCTAATCGTTATAGAGAACTTTTGTAGACGGTTATAAATCAACTGCATCATCATGAAATACAATACAACAGAGATTACCAACATGATAATGCCACTGCTCATACCGCAGCACAAACTCGTGCTTATTTAGAAGCATTTTATGAAGATAGAATCATAAGCAGAAGGCGATGGCCTCCGAGAACACCTGATCTCACTCCTCTAGATTATTTTTTATTTGAGCACCTACAAAAATACCATATATCGTACACGTCTGCATATGATAGAAGACTTGAAAAATGCCATCACAAATGCAAAACATCATCCAGCAACAGTTGCGAAATGTTTTCGACAATATGAAGAGGAGAATTCAGGCTTGCATACATAATAATGGTAGTCATGTGGAGCATACAATGTAAAATTTTTAATTTAAATGATTCGTGTTTGTGAAAAAGTTATTTTGTGAAAAAATGTTTTATTGAATTGAATAAATTCTATAAAACAACTTTTAATTTGATATCGTTCAAATTATGTAAGTTCTGTAATTACTGAATGACTCATAAAGTTTCAATTAGTTAAATCAGTAGAAACAATAACTGGCATTAGTGTTCAAACTAAAATCTATGTGTATAAGAATTTTTAAACGGTAGGCAACCACTTTAGCAGAAGTGTTTTCCGGGTGGCATAAATTTCATTTCAAAAAGAAGTTCTTAGTAGCAAACTTCATCCTGTAAGTAAATGACAGTGAATGGTATCAAATATAGATAACATCACCTGCAGAAAGCAATTGTTTTTTGGAAAAGCTAGAATGATCTTACTGTATTATGACATCACAATATGTATTGTAAATGATATGAATGGTACTTTAAAAAATTCATTTAGAAGCACAAGAAGAACAAAGCAAAGGGTGTTTTGGGATTTTTGTCTTTAATTTTTATGTATCACTAAATGGTGTTAGTGTTTATACCACCACCACTTTGCTAAACTTTATACTTTAGAGCTGTTTGACACTATGCTAAATTTTGTGGAAATTTTATAAAAGAATTTTTACAAAAATTCTTCCATTAAATCTATATTGCGCTTTGAGTTGGTCTGCTCTAGCACAAATTTCATTCTTCCATAGTATATAGCGTTGGATGGCAAGTCTTAAAACAAAGAATTATTTCTTATTACGATCATATCAAAACCATTCCTGTATGCGTATCTTACATCGTCTTCTCCTTTCGCCATTGTGCCTAGAATGTTGCACTTTTGTGTTTTCATTTGAAAAGTTGGTTTTTAAGGCATGAAATTCAGCCTTAATAGGTGGTCGTTAGACTCATACGTTTGAATATTTTTAATTTCTATGATAGCCGGAAACCTTGCGTGTTTGTTTTTGTACACTGTGCTTGTAACTAACTAAATTTTATTATAGATACAGAAAGACGATGAATTTTTTAATAAAAACATGTTACTGCATTTAAATCACTTTTTCTCTGATTTTCTCTTTTCTTAATATGTTTTCCTGTATAAGCAAAAATGAGCAGTTAGTAGGAGGAGTCATAAAAAGTTTAAGAAATGAAAGGAGTATTTTAAAAAAGTATGTAGGTAATCAAGAAAAGCGGGCGAAAAAAACTGAAGATAAAAAAGGAATGATAAAAATAAAAGAAATAAGTTAGATTACAATAATAAATAAATCCCACGACGACCACAAAGATCTAGAGTGTTTCGGGAGCTACCTGTATCACTCTGATTCGTCTTACACTATTACTTCCGGTTGCATAAAGCGTTATTAAAGTCGCTATTACCTAATGCAATCTTAACTGTTATATCTACGAAACTGGCGGATTTTAAGTTGTATCGGTGCAACCACGGGGAAACTTTCTATAAGAAACAAAAACTTTTCCAAATGAAAAATCTCCTTCAAAATCCACCTGACCTATAAGATCCCTTTGCATCTGAATAAGGAGTTTGACATCAGATTATTATTTCTTTGATAATCTTTAATCAATTGTGAGAAGTACCTGCGTCCAAAAAATCATCCGTAACTCATGGCCCCATTAATAGCAGTAAAGGTGCCGCGCAATCAAGATGTTTCTACAATATATCATTTACAGGCAAATATTTAAGCTTAACGGGCGACAAGTGAGCCAGTCTACCATGAAAATATGAAGTATTGTTATTATTAATCCTCCTTAAGCAAAGAGCGAGTTGCTTCGTACTCGACATTATCGTAAGCTAATTCAATTCGATGTTGAAAACTAAATTCGACGAAACAGTTTGCGATGAAATATAAAGTACTGATAACGCTCATGTAAACACAAGATATTAGATACAGTTGCGAGAAAATAGTCCCTACGCTATAGGGTAAGTTAAAAAATTCTGTTTATTAATATTTACTCATCTTTATAGATAAATAAGATTTCGTGAAAACAGAACAAATAAAAATACCGCACATTAACAAGTTAAATGGTGATAAATTCCATACAGTGTTGACTGTCAATGCACTAAAGATGTTTCCAATCACCTGGACAAAAACTCAAATCCGAAATCAGGAAAGTTTTTTTATGAAAACGTTCAGTGGTTAAGTAACGTGATCACCTCAAATGGTACCAGACCTTACAGAGTTAACAACCGAACGATAAATCATAAGAATTTTTGCATTTCAATCCATTTATTATTATATACATTAGGGACTCATTCTCTGACGGTACGAATAAAGTTTTGTTGGGTTTTAATGAGGCATATTGCGCCACAAATTGTAGAAAGAGCTGATGTCACTTTCCAATTTTCTAAATTTCACATTAGCCCCATACACTTTATTTAACATGTGCATTAATATTAACTTATTGGAATCTTTCAACCTTAATACGAGCCAAATCAGATTTTAATATTATTACTACTACTACATTTCCTAAAAAACTAAAACCTTTAAATACTTATCCCCCTACTTGAAGTGGCAAGAGCTCGCATTACATTTATTGTTTTATTCTAGATATTGTTATTTTGTCTTCTTACAGAAACAAAAAATATATCACTAATGGAAGCAGAAGCAGAAAATGCTGTAATACAAACAACTTTGGATGGATGTGAAACTAATACAACTGTCCTTGTTGACATAACCAACGCAACCAGTAAAACCTTTCTTAGGGCTTTTGGAAATACACCCCTGCCAAGACCAAATAGCAAACCTCCTCCCCATTTATCACCTACTAAAGCTGTAAATACGGAAATACCGCCAAGTACCGAGAATTTAGTCTGCTATGTGAATGTTAGCGAATCTAACAGAAAAAAGAGATCACGCAGAACACATTCCGAAGAAGATGAAAATTCTTCTGACGGCAGTGCTTCCTCTGCAAATACAATGCAGTTAGAT
>VTPC01081191.1:0-12841 GCA_011009095.1 Ignelater luminosus | reverse complement strand
TAAACAAATGTAGATAACAGAATTCGAACCAATTCATTGTTGTTATTATACATATGCCACTAAGCCTAACAATTTTAGAGTACTTTTTATGTGGTTTGATGTTGGGAATAAAACGAATAAATATTGATACATATAAAAGTTTAAAATACCCACCAAAAATTTGTATTTTCTCTTTTTCAGTGATTTTCTCTTAGTTGAAAGTCGAAGTTTTCTTTTCAAACCTCGGCGATAAAAAGGCTCACTTTGATTGTTTTGATCCATTGAACCTCAGTCAACACAAACTTATTCAAAACTGATAAGAAAATTTGTCAACTAATCTTTTACCAGGGTTATTTGCATTTACCCTAAAGATGCATTCGCCGTAAAAATAACCGTTAGGTGTAGATAGGTAGCTTCCTAGAACAACTTTAGGAAAAGATAGCCGTCCTACTCTTGTAATTTTTTGTGGCCAAAACTTTCAATGCTGCATTCGATAATTTCATTTTTAAGATTTAATACGCAGACGTAGAAAGCATTTATCAATACAGTTAAACAATTAAAAATTATCAGTTCTATACATTATAAAAAAAATTATTTCACTTCTTAAGAAAAATCAAATATTGTGGAACGTAACATATAATACTTATTAATCATTAATGTACGCAGTATTATAAATAATAAATATTAGGTTAGAAAGTCTAAGAGAGATGCCATTTCATGTTATTTATTAAATTATTACTTTAACAGAAGTACTGCCCTGGAATATAAGAGACCCAAAAATAGAGAGGGATATAGAAATTTGTATTTAGCACCTACCCACCTTACTAGTTAGTTACCGCCCCTATCTACTACAACCCCTACAACCCTTCGACAATTGCAGTGTTCCTCGTTGTCCATTCTTAAGCAATAAATTCTACGACCCTTGGGTTTGTAACATGTGAAAGTGAGATCGAAAATTGGAAAGGAACGCACTGACCTGTTGGACTTTGCGTCTGGTTTTATGGTTGTGGACTGAGTTCCTTTAAACCGTCAACCACCACACTGACTGTTGTATTGCTACTGTTCACGTTATTACCCTTGAAGTATGAATTCACTTAAAATCAACTGTAAGCCACAGGTATCTCTATCTGTAACATACCTTTAGGTCATGCTACGTTTACTTACCGTTTGCTGCTAATATACCAGTCAAATAAGAGTAATTTAGGAATTGATGCGGAACTAATTTTAAAATGAATTAAACTTGTAAAAATTGACTTGATGGTTTTTTTATAAGTATTTAATTTTGTAACCCTCAACTCTTTGTGGGGGTCAATCAATGGAAGATTAAAAAACAAGATAATGCAAGTTTTAAACTTAATGAAAAAATTTCTCAGAGGCTAAGCCAGATATGGTGGAAGAAATATTCTTTGGTGGAAGTTAGTATAGAAGAAGTTAGTAGAGCACAGACTTCTCTAGAAAAGAAAGGTTTCAATAAAGCATTGTAAAGCTTTGATTCTGTGGGCTGTCAAAGTCTATTTTATCAGTTACCAAATAGCGTGGTTTTTCCTAGTTTGACAAACTATTACCAAACTATGTATAAACGATTTCTTGTAAACTTATCAAACTGTCAGAATCTATGATCTATGCATACACCTTGAGAAATAGTGTATAGGCAAAGAAAAGATTTTTTAACCTTTTTGGTTTATTTCACAACCATTTGAAAAACGGGTGTCGAATTTAACCTGTTACAAAATAGACTTTTTCTTTTCTTCCTCTGATCAAGGGATTTGATTCTATTCAACTTCCAAGTTAGGGTACTTTTCAAGCTGATCTCTGATTTAAACATAATTTCAGTTTGAAAAATACCCTAACTTTAAAGTTGAATGAAATAAGAATCCTTGATCTGAAGAGGAAAAGAGACCGTTTTCTTAACAAGACATTAGCAACCGCTAATTGTTCAACAACCACAAAATTTATTAAAAGAAATATTCCACTCGGCATAGAAATATTGCATTAATGTACAATGCATATTCATCTTTTATATTTACGTCTAAGGAATATGCCAAATTTGTGACCGACACATCCATAGCGTATTTAATGGAAATTCAAATGTCCGGGTTGGTAACATACAAAACACGTACAAAAAGGATATCATATGTTTATTAAACAAACAAAGTAATAAATTAAATGAACATAGTATGTATATTGAAAATACAGAATGGCAACATCCATAAAAAATATTCGAAAACGATATCGACTATGAGGGAACAATACCTCCTATCTGTACATTCGATTACATTAAATCCAACTCTGTTTTCTCAAAATCTTCAAAAATCAATATTTAAAGTTCCTGTTTAGGAATCCTGACTTTAAGATTGTGGCATTTCGTCATCTCTTGTATTAAGAAGAGCACTAGAAATTAAAAAGTTAATAAAATTTACAAACAAAATAATAAATTTACCTTTCTTTTTTATTTTGCAACATAATACGATCCTTACACCGGACAAGCCATTTTTTAACATAACTTCTGCTTCTGTTGCATCTTGTGTGTTTCTATTGAATCTTACAGCATCTAGAAAATGTATCGGAATATAAAATTGTACTTGATGATGGATAAAGGCAATTATTACCTATAATAACAGAAGTAATGTGCAACGGTTTTAATTGATTTTTCTTTATGGTTCCATCCCAACTAAAAAGTTGTCCTATTTCATTAGTGAACAACTTATACATTAACTTCCTAATAATTTCATTACACTTGGTTCCTCCTACACGACTTATTTCACGAGTCTAAAACATAAATGACATTATAATATTATTTCTGCATACAATCTGTAAATGATCAATGCCAAATGCGTTTTATTCTTTGCATCAGCCTGGATAAATTCTTCTACGGTAATCAGTTTTTCTTCGGTTAAAGGGAACAAATTTAAAATGTTCAGCTTCTCATTCCAGTTTTCCTCAGCTTGCTCATCATTTTTTTTCTGTTTTCTAATTAGCTCTTCCATATCATTCAATTTCATGTTAATTAAAGTTAACTACCTATTAACTTGGTATCTGAATTCTAAAGTAATGGCAATTATATAATGGGGTCGTTTCTTAAAATATTATTTTTGCTTATTTGGGTTGCTTTCGCTTTAAATTAACGCTGGCTTTTTTTTCAGATTTTTTCTGCTTTTATTTTCACTTTCTTTTCAATCTAAAGTTTAAAAAAAACTTTTCCCGCCGTTCCTGTGACGTCACAAGTCTTTGACGATATGACAACGCTGGAAATGGGAGTGCTGTCGGTATTATAAGAAGCGCTTAAACGTTTGAATTTTATTGTTGAGGTTATGCGGTATTATGTTATTATATATATTTACAACGTTTTATACAAATACGCTAACCAGCAAATCACAAAACAATAGTCAATAACAGACGTAAAAAATACTGATAATTGTATTATCTTTGGTTGAAATCGACAAAGCGGAGAAACCCGACAACTAACGAATGACAGCAAAGACATAACAACGCGATTGCGACGTTGTCAGCTCTACTATTTGTACAGACCGTCTACCGACGAACTGTGACGTCACTAGTAAAGAAAAATTATTTTATTTCCTTATAACTCTTTAGTTATCATATTACGGAGAAAACTGTTAATGGATATTAACTATATATTCTGTCTAGAGAGATAATATCTGTTTAGATTTCAATAAATTCATTTCAGGAAACGACCCAATTGTTTAATTAAACATATATCGATTACATAATATTTTTTCAAGTAAATCAAATACATCATTTTTGTCCCGGTTCATTTGAGGGACAGGTCTAAAAACAAATTTCTGTTTATACTATTATAATTTTCTATATAAATCATGTAATTAACATCGTACAGTCATACCTTAATCCTACATTATCTGGTGAGAACGATCTGGATGTAAAACGCTGTAAAGTGTTTTTTTTACCTTTCCCTTTTACTTTACTTACTTACTATACAAGAGCAAATACGGAAATGGAACAAAGACAAGCACATCCTACAAGAAGTTCCAAAAAACTACCAAAATACACCACTACAAAACCGACACAAAAACAGAGAAAAAGGTGGTGAAACATGCAACAAACAAGAACTACGAATCGAATATGCTACAAAAAAACAAGTAAATATAATAAGAGACAAATCTAAATTCTTTCATGGCTGCTGGAACGACCAAACAATGGCCGAAATAAGCAAAGCCGAACACTACTCAAGAGAAATGACAAAGTACAAGATTAAAATATGACACTTGCAAATGGAAACCTAATATCTACTCAGGATGTGAAGTCAAAACCGCAAAAAAGGGAAGTAGCTATTATGTTATGATAAATAGAGCAATTAAAAAGAGCTTACAGGAATGGAGAGGCAAAATAGAAAGGATAATATGGACACGGTTTAAAAAGAAATACAACAACAGAAATATAACTATTATAAACCTCTATAGCCCTACAAATGATAAAGACGATCAAACTATAAGATGCCTTTTATGAGGAACTACAAGAAAGCTGGGAGATTATACAACGAAAACAACTAAAATTATTATTGGGCGATCTAAATGCAAAAGTGGGTAAAGGAAAATCCGAGACCAATAACTCTTTTATGCATGGCTACTAAAGTGTTGTGTATAATTTTATTAAACAGAATGAAAACTGCAGTAGACCAGACTAAAGGAAAATCAATCGGGCTTCCGAGCAAGGCGCTCATGCGTAGATCAAATATGCACATTGAGGATAATATTCAAATAAACCAAAGAAATAGGGGAAAGCATCTGCATCAACTTTATAGATTTCGAGAAGGCATTTGATTCAGTAACGAAGAAGAACATGTGTAAAATTCTAGACTCATATGGACTACCAAAAAAATTCGAAAAATGATAAAAATTATGTATCAAAACTTTTCAGCAAAAATGAAACATGCAAGGAAACTGCCCGAAAAAATTATGATTAACACAGGAGTTAAACAAGGGTGCGTCTTATCACCAACTCTATTCCTAATCATCATAGACTGGGCGATGGAGAATAAAAGAAATAATATGCCCGGAATAAATTGGGGTACATTTAACAAACTTGAAAACCTTGAGTTTGCGGATGACATATGCTTAATAACTATAAAGAAAAACCAAATGCAAAGAAAAACAATGAGACTTAAAGAAGTAGCAAAGTTGGTCTTAAAATAAATGGGGAGAAGACAAAGATCCTAAAAGATGGAGAAGAGAATGGAAGAAGTACAGGCCAACTTTTGTAAAAAGGCATTTGGGTATGCGCAGAAGACAGACAAAGCAAGTCTGTGTGCGGTAGAGATAGAGGTATTGCAAATAGCGAAAGTACACTCGGGGTAAAAAAATATTTCAAAACTAAAACTACTCAATTTGCATACAACTTTTATTATTTTATAGAATGCATGTTGTAAATTGTTTACACATTACCTTCAGATTTTCCAATCTTTTTGAACGCTTTAGCTGTATTTTAATTTGTTCTACAGGTAAATAATAAACAAAATTCAACTTTATGTTAAAATCAAATAAAAAAATAAATAACACTCAACTTAAGTTATAAAATAATAAAATTAATCTCTTTACTTTTTTTTTACAATTACATATCATTACAGAGGAATAACTTGGATTATGTTCAGTTTTGTGTCAATTTAGTAATAAAGAAATCAAATAAAACGTATAGTGCATCCTATTACGGTCTGTTCAGAAATAATACCGCAGAAAATTCAAAACGTGGCAAGAAAAAGCACTTTTTACTTAAATGCGCTTTTGAAATACGTAGAAACTGTTAATGCTCTTGTTTTCTTTTAGTTGCTAACACAGGTTTTGTGGACATTTCATAAAATACATATATTAAGATGAATAAATGAAAGAGTTCTAGTTGTAAAGAACCATTGTCAAAATGAACAGTATTGCTAATCCTTTAATGGTTGATGACAAAATTTATGATTTAAGAGGGTATCGTGTCTGAATGAATTCTTTTACTTATTGTTGTATTTTGTGAGAAAGGTCGAGAGAATTTAAATCCTGGAAATTTTAAATTTGTTAAATTACCTTTAAAAGATGCCGAAAGCTTCTGTACCTGACAATTAGAGAAACATGCTGCACTAAGGACATTAACATATTAGAAGCAATTTGAGAGACCACAAGACTTCTAATTAACTATCTGAAAATGCAGAAATTCCTGAATTTTTTCGTTGTTGTCTTTTCTTATAAACCTAGAACATTTAGGAACTGCGAAGTGGCTACGGGTTTCTTAAATATATTTTTAGTAGCATAATACTTAATAAAAATCATTATGTTTATAAAGTTTGTTTTCGTTTTCGTTTGATAATTCTGATGCAAAACAGCAGAATAAAGTTTTTATTTTGCTTAACAAAATTTTATTTTTGAATGCGTAAGCTGGAGTGTTTTTTATGGTTCCGAGTATTAACGTCCATTGTGGGATAGATCGGAAACTGAGTATTAAAAAGAAAATTTTTCGAAAGTTAAATATAATTACTTGAATCTAGATCTTACCCAATACTAATTATAAGACTGTGTACACTTTTTTGCTAGAAGTTCCAGGTTGTGGAGATGAAACCTTTTGATGAATGTCATCTGGCAATTCTTCTACCCCCGAAAGATTATCGTCTTCTACTTCCATTTCGTCGCTTTCATCAGATGTATCCAAGTCACTATCATCACTATTCTCAGTTAAATTAATTATTAATTTGTCCACCACTATATCAACCATAGGTTCCTTTGCCATAAACTATTTTTCAATTCGTTTTGAGTGCTCACATTTTGACTTCCAGTTTTCTACTGTAAACTGCTCGAAAAACTCGTCACATAATTTTGTCACTTCGTTCATACTAAATTTTACATTTCTGGAAGCCACATATGACTTCATTGCCGCCCACACTAACTCAATGGGATTTAGATCTGGATGGTAGGGAGGCAATCTTAGTACATCATGACCTGCATCATTTAGTAGCTTGTCAATTTTAAATTGTTTATATCTTGGTTTATACAGTTTGATGATGTTGTACAGTTCCGGTTTCAACATGTTTTCATCAAACGAGATCTGCCGCTCTTTTAGCCACTTTTTCATGACATCCTTTGTGGAGGATGAAGTCGGACACTTATCAACTTGTTTGTTATGATAAGGGGCATTATCAATAACTAACACGCTGTTTGGTGGTAAATTTGGCAAAAGCTTTTCCTTAATCCATTTTTCATAATTATCATAGTTCATCTCATTATGATAATCCCCTGTGCTGCAATTCGATTTCCATCTAACATAACATTCCGGTATAAATCCATCTTCACCTCCAGCATTAAGAATAATTAGTCGAGATCTCTTAGAAATTGGTTTTTTTATGCCTTCATTAGATGTGTCGCTCCGTGCTTTCTCTTGAGTATGGGAAGAATGTATATAAGTTTCATCCATATAAATGATAGGTCGTCGTTCTTCTCGGTATTTCTTCATCTTTCTTAAAAAATTAATTCTAAGATGCCTTACTTCATGATTTTCCATTAGAAGTTTTCTGTTGTTCTCAAACTTTTTCCACTTGAACCCTATCTGTCTTATTTCTTTCCTTAATTTGTCTTTACACCCTTTATAGTCATTATCTTCACAAAACTTTTTATGTACCCTTGTAAGCGTTGGTATTACACCTTCGGTAGCATGAAAATTAATAATCATTCGACGCAGCACACCCTTGTCAAAATCGTCCAGAGCTACCTTTGCTTTTCTGTTCTTTCTAATTTTGTTAGGTGTAGAAAATGATGGTTTTTCACCCTTTTCGATTTCTCTACCCTCCTTAGCAATACGATTTATGGTCCGCAAACTTATGCCAGTAGCAGCAGAAACTCGTTGCTGTACCTGTAGAAAGAACGTAATATCTAGTTGAATAGGGAATTGCTATAAGCTACAAAAGAAGCAATCATTACTATCTTGTAAGTACATAAAAACGTATGAGTTATGTTGTTAAATATGCAAAACAATTATGGTTGTGTTAGCATTATTTCAGCGATATTATTGGAGCGTAAGATACATTAATTACTACAATAAAACTCATGTTTGATATAATAAATATTTAACTGAAAAGTACTCGTTTTACTTACCTTTGAGAGTGGTATCATGGGTGCACCTGCGTCGGCTTCCCTCTTCATAAACTGTAGCATAGAGTTTATAATTTTCCGGCTTTTACTGTCCAAAACAATATTTAAACTTAAACAATACACTAAGCACTAATTAAAACAGTCTTAAATAAAAACACTAAACTAACTAAACAACACTAAATTAAACAAACTAAATTAACAATACTATAAAACAAATACAACAACACCTAGTCTATGAATTAAACAAAATCAAAACAAACTTGGCAAAAATGCTTTTTACTGTGACTGTACCGATGTAAACACCACGAAGGAGCCAAAGCAAATGAGCTCCCCACTACTACGCCTACGCTGTCCAGTGCGCAACGTCAAGCCAAATGCCATTCTACAAACGCTGGCCTGTATAAGCATAGAAAGTAAAAATATTGAAAAGGTTGAAGCATTCTGTTACTTGGCAAGTGTAGTGGATAAAACAGGAGGCTTTCAAAAGCCCAAAAGTCGTATAATATGCTGAGCAAAATATAGAGATCGAAAAAATATTACAGTTAAAACAAAATTACGTTTATTCCAAACCAACGTTAAGAGCGTACTACTGTACGGTGCAGAAACATGGACATTAAATAAACAAAGTATATGAATGTTACAAACATTCACTAATAAATGTCTAAGAAAAATCCACCAAATATTCTGGCCAGATAAAACAACAAACTTAAGGTTATGGGAGATATCAAACGAAGAAAGAATAGAAATAACAATTAGACGCAGAAAATGGAAGTAGATTGGGCATACATTAAGGAAACCACACAACAACTTAACTAGAAAGGCACTAGATTTCAACGTAGGAGGGAAACGAAAGAAAGGTAGACCACACGATACATGGAAAAATTTCTTTAAACCAAACTAACCAACCAAACCAAATACCCCCCTGTGGGCCCTTTGATCTTTATAGAGCTACAGGTTGAAGAGAAAGAGAGAGAGAATTATATACATCCGTGCATAAGTACATACATTTCTTTAGGGATCAGAGAAAATTCCATCCGCCGATTACACAGTGTAATCAGGACTCTAGAGTTTGCTTCTGCCGACAAAATTTCTAAAAATTTGCCTGTCCAGATCTGTGACAAAGCATATGTTTTCACCAAAAAAGTGCAAGTTTTGATTTAAGAAAATTAATAAAACTTTTTTACTAGTTGATCTTGTTTTATTAACGTTAAATTCTACACAATTGCGAAGTTACACCCTTGCTTGCTTGAAAACAACTCCAGTGAAAATCGTCATTCAGCTTTATTTGCACGAAAAGATGACTCCATTTCCAAAGTGTAATGTTTTGTTAGGAAACATGAGTTATACAAATGATTGCAGAAATGCAAGCTTGTAAAGTCAGCTTCTTGGAGGTTTCGTGACAATTTTATAATTATATGACAAAATTTCTTCAACATCTCTTGTTAACAGAAAAATAAGTGTCATGTATAAAGACCTTCCGTGAGAAAGCAAGCGAGACTAAATATTAATTAATAATTAAAGTAAATAATAATTGATATCATAATTCGTGTGCGTGGAAATAACAGAAAAGAAACCACATGTAAATTACGATGAATAAAATTTAGCGAACCTTGAAGGAATAATTTCGACAACGAAAGAAATTTAATAGGTGTTTAATATAAAGTAGGTTAATAAGTTAATGCTAAAAGAATAAACCCGAACGAAATTGGTATAAAACAACATTATATCCTATTATGATTAATATTTTCAAATTTGTTATTATTAATTCTGATTGAAAGAAGCACAATAAAACATATATTGCAGGTAAAGAAAACATACAAAGACATTTACAAAAATATAATTAATAAAATGTCCACGCAGATTATTATACAGTATTAACACCAAAACTATAGTGTTTGCCTACTTATTTTTTCTAATAAAACAGTTTCTTTTCTTTCTAAATCCTGCCATAATTTATAGCATATTAGTAATGGAAAACTATACATAGCAGCAGATAAAGGTGGCGTAAAAAATATGAAATGTGGTCGGTATTATAGTGGAGACTAGGAGGTTGCATTGCGTAAGCATATTTTTTACGCATTCGGTGTTGTTAACTAAACTAAGAGACACCAGAATACTCCTATGTGTAATTTATACAAAAAAATTCGTATAGAAACCCGACCCATTGCATAGTAGTAGTTGCAATTGTTGTTATCTAATCGATTCCATGTCCTCAAATTGAATCGTTCTAAAACTCTACCCTTTTTGATTTGTTGGTTAATTAAAAAACCTGTAAATATTATTCATTTTATTATTAATATCGCTCCATCAGTTTTAGGATGTCATTAAAAACCAAATCCACTACATCAATCCCCCACAAAATATCTACATGGTTAAAACCTGGTATACGTTTGTTTACTACTACGTTTTGCATCATGGAAGCTGTCTTATCAACATCCTGAAAATACATTTTCTATTAAGTTCTAAACAACCAAACAAATATATATTATTACCTCTCGTACACAAACTATATCATCTGTACCAGTGTAAAGTGCAACTGGAGCTGTAATCTTCGTCAGATTATATTCTGGAGGATTTGGTTGGCCATACTTTCTAAAATTCTCTTCTGCTCCGTAATCGTACATAGGTACTTTGCCTAAAATACAGTATAATAAGAACCAAAAATATTAAATCTAATCGAGAAAAAAGATGTCTAAGTCAAACATAACTATGTAATCTAAATTTTTACCGACACTTACCACCTGAAAGATATATTTGGGTAGCGTGCCGCAAAGTTTTATAAGACACACCAGCAGGAGCATTAGACAGAAAAACTGGAATCATAGACTGTAACAATATAAATAAAATGTAAGGCACACGTGCTGTCTGCTTGTCAGAGAGAATAACTAATATTACCTTATTAAACTGGTTGGAATATCCTACTCCTATGTAGACAATACCAGCACAAACATTTTGAAACGGTGAATTATCATTACAAAATTTTTGTGCTGCAGTTGCTAACAACGGCGAGTATGGAAAAATTTCGTAAACCAGATAACGATCGACCAGTGCCTAAAAGATTGTAATCTTTAATTAAACAATACTTTTCTAATAACTGATTGAAAGTTATCACCTGTATTTGATTACGGTAAGCAGCCAGAAAATGAATAATAGGCGTTTTCGAATTACTGAAGTAAGCTGCTGGGCCTAAACCAACCATTAGTCGAAATTTTTTATTGTATTCAGGTTTCTCGGAATTTAACATAAAAAAGTTTACTGTTCCCTGTGAGTGTCCGATATAAAATAATTTTTCCTGTCTGGTTACATGCAGTATGTAATCTATAAATGCTGGCAAATCGTATAAACCAATGTCATGGAAACTTAAACTGTCTTTTGTTAGTAAGGTGTTTTAGAAACTAGAAAAATGAACGTTACACTCACCTCCAATCCCAGAACTCTTTTTTATCTACGTCGGGATTTAGCTTAATATGTCTTCGAGACCACCTGCTTCCTCTATAATTGGCTAACCATACGTCATAACCTCGATCAGCTAAAATAAATCCTAAACTGTTTTCTCCCGTGTTAACCCAGTCTGCAGACGATTCAAATACGCCTGGGACAATCAACACTGGTGCTCCTTTGTGATAATTATGCTTCTTCCTGCCGTAAGGAATTCTGTGAAGTTGCAATATATAACCATCTTCAGTTGTTACTATATGATTCTCAAATTGAAATCCATATTTATGTATCAGTTGTTTCTGGAATAATTGAATGCATTAGAATTAAAAGGAACTTACTTCATAAATTATTTATTATTACTATTAAAAAAAGTCCCAGAATTTCATTTTTCGTCTTAATTGAATTTTTTTACTACAAAATTTTGCGTTAATTATAAAAGTTATGGCTAGTCTAGCAATAAAAAACCGGAAGAAAAAGCAATAGAAATTTAAGAAGATACGTTGCAAGTTTTAATTTCAACTAAATGAATTTGAAAATTTTTGTTGTTATACGTAAATCATTTGAAATGTTTTTGTTATTTTTCACTTTGATTCAAGTTGCTTAATAAGGACTACTACTAAGGACTACCAAGCTAAATTCTTAAAACAGAAACTTTCATTTTAAAAATTAGAACTTTGGAAAATGCTTTTCAGGTAGTCATATTCCAAGTGTCTTTGTAGAAACGACTGCACTGCCACTATAATATTGTAGATATTGTGTAAGGTTCAACTGCTGTGACTTCACTTAAATTTCAGCGCATGTTTTTAATACCTTTCATTTCATTTCATAGTTAAATTTAAGCAATGTCGGCCTTAAGTTACTTCTTAAACCACTGACAATGGAAAAAAGAATTACTTTATTTTCGTGTTTAATTGCGAGTTTATACTTTTTTCTAACAGATTATGATTACGAGAGTTTCTAAATCTTAAGGATAGTCCAATAATTATCTACGCATCTGGTCTGATGATGTGACTGCTTGAACAATGCTTCTAAACAATTGGTATAATTCTGTAAGGAAGGCCTTTGATTAACAACCAAAAATTAAAAATGGTTTGCCCGGAATAATGCGAAATGTATTAAAAAATTATGAATTTTACTTTTCTTTGTTTTATAATTTAATACGATTGTTTGCAAATTACATGTTACATATTTATGTTAAAGTCTATCGGAATATAAACTGACCAGCAAAAAACCGGCCACCCTGAAATATTTCGCACAACCCCTGTAACAATTATTATTTTAACTAGTGATTGTTATGTGATTAAAGAGCCCTTCACTGTTGACATAGGACG
>VTPC01081189.1:0-15890 GCA_011009095.1 Ignelater luminosus | reverse complement strand
ATAACCTCTGCTATCTCTCTCACTTTAATTCGGCGGTCGTCTAGCACCATTTGGTGAACTTTGGCAATGTTTTCGGCGGTAGTTGCAGTTTTTGGACGCCCCGAACGTTCATCGTCTCCCAAGCTCTTACGGCCACGTTTAAATTTAGCAGCCCAAAATTTCACCGTGGTAAATGATGGTGCAGAGTCCTCATACACAGAATCCGACTTATTATTATTTGCGAAGGCGTATTGCCTTTCAAAAACAAATATTTAATGACAGCTCGAGACTCGATTTTGTCCATTTTCACGAAAAAACTCACATCAACTCACTCAAACGACTGTTACATAAAAACTGCGCGTCCAAAATGACTGAAACTATGGTGAGTAACTGTCAACAGATGAACAACGAAATTCAGTAGCTTTTATTTACGAGTGCTGCCATCTTCACGTTGAGGTCGGAAACTTTTCAGACCACCCTCGTATAATAATTTCTTTTTTGCCAAATATGCTCGACGAAATCTCTCAACTCTATGGGTCCACCCTTGAGGACGATTTGGATAAGTTTTATGTTTACCTAATTAGTATATATTTCTATTGATAAAATCATAAAATCTTTCTAGTGATAAATCAATTTCTTCAGGCGAATTTAGTATAGAATTGTGCACTGTTTGTCCAATGCAAGCTTTCAAGATATTATTTATTTGTTTAAAATTTACAGCATTTAAGTTAATAATTCGCTTATTATTTGGTATTACGCCAGGAATATTTTTAAATGATAAATTATAAGTAATTGCATTATGATCTGAAGAAATTAAATATTGTTTTACTCCCCAGTTAACGATGTGATCAATAAAGTCATATGTTAAGTTAAATCAATATGACCGTTTCCATATTCAGTTCGAAATGTAGGAGGGCTATTATCTTCACTGAATATAGCTAACTCATTATTTAATACAAATTCTTCCAAATGTGGAGCAAAAGCATCAGCGGTACAATCAAACCATAAAACAGATCTACAATTAAAGTCACCAACAATTAATTTGCTTTCACTAACCATATTTAAAACAGTTTGTAATTCATCAAGAAAAGGAAGTAATTCATCATTAGGAGCAGGACGATAGATAGTGAAAATATTTATTTGATTTTCTCCAATAGTTAGTCCCATCACCGATATATGTTTAGAAGTTATACGAGCTAAATTTATTGTTTATAATATGCAAGAAAGAAAGTTATTTATTTGATTTGCCACAATTCTAATAGATCCCAAATGTGGAATAATATATTTACTTTCATCATCATTCTTGTATTTGAGCTAAGCCAATTCTTTGTTCAGTCATATATTTTAATATCTCTCGAGTAGCCATTTTTGATTTTTGCAAATTGCATTGAATAATATTAAGTTGGCCCATAGTTTATACATGCTAAATAATCTGCTAAACGTATTTTATGTAATGGGCATTTGTTATCGTTCGCACTATGGTTCGAATCTTTCTCATCAGCACGTAAGCAATTTGCACGTTTGCGTTTATTTTCATCATCTTATACACTACATTCATTCGTTTCGTGGAAAGCTGAAGAGCAAATTCCACATTGCAGCAGTCCATCCAAAATATGCACGTCCACGTGTAATAAGAACTTTTCTAAAATCAGTATTGATTTCCAATACCCAATTTGAAGTATTTTGATTACGCCAGGAATATTTTTAAATGATAAATTGAAGATGCAAGTGGATAAAGGATTCATGTAACATTTTTTTAAAAATTGAGATTTTTTGGTGAATAAAGGTTTTATGTACCCAAAAATGTTTTGGGATCAGTTTCGTAGTTTTATTGTATAAAATTAAAAAGTTACGGGATGATAAAGGATCTATGTTAATCTAATTTTAACAAAACTTAATGGATAAAAGATTTATGTACGCTTGATTTCTGATCATAGATCCCTTATTCACTAACATTTCAAATTATTGCTACATGAATCCTTTATCCATTGTAAATTAGTTAGAAACCTATAAAAATATTAACAAAAGGAACATAGCACCACAATGTTAGGTTAGAAATGTATCAGTACTGATGGTTTTGTGCTCTACATTTTTATAGTTTTTACGCGATAGAAGACTGAAATGTATGCAGTGCAAGTAAAAAATAGTGCTAATATGTCGGCAAGAAGCATGCTAATTTTAAAACTTGCAAAAGAACAGACTAATAAGGGTAAGTATAAAAGTTATAGCTGCTTTTATTTAAAATATAACCTAAAAAATATTATTGCGTTTTATTCACGTTTAAGTTTTGCGGTGGTTTTTCACCGTTTAGTACAAAAAGCAAAATGATAACTTTATCTTAAACTTGCAAGCAAGTAGTTTCTTTTAACAGTGTCTTTCTTTTGTTTTTAGGTCCCAATAGTTCAGATGACAGCAGGAGCCCAGCCAAAAGTGACAATAATAATTCTCTAGAAAGGTTTATTAGCAAAGTTAATACTACCCCTGTAAAACAAACTTCCTATGATAAGTTGCGATAGTTGAAATGAAAACTTGATGAGGTACATATTTTGTTATTGTTATTTTAGACGGCTCAGATGAGACTTCTGACAATACTGATTCTGATCATGCAGAGCAATTAAAATCTAGAAAAAGATCCCTATCTCTAAAGTCAAATATTCTAGGGGCTAGTGTATCAAATAGAAAGAAAATAAATAATGACCTGGAAAACTTCGAAGACCAGGTAGCTTTACAAACGCCGGGAAATAATGAAAAAGAAAGTATGATAATAAGCAAAAAGGATAATACAATTAATCCTGTGAAACAGACAGATTTAGGTAAGTTTTGCTGGTCCAATTGAAAACTTGAAGGGGTTTTTATTTTGTTTCTTTTTAGATTGGTCTGACAACGGTTCTTCAGATGATTATGTACCAGATACTTCAGATGAGACTTCTGACAGTGACTTGGACTATTCAAAGGAACTGAAATCCAGAAAATATTCCTATCAACAAAGTCAAGAAAGATCATTCATAATGACGTTGAATACATCGAAGACCAGATAAAGACTTTAAAAACGCTGGAAAATAAAGAAAAAGGAAGTAAAATAATCAATAGTGAAGATGTAAATAAACTGATTACTAAAAATAATAATGCATTGATCAAAAAAGTTTAAAAGAAGATATTCCAGCTGCCTGAAAAAACATCTAGGAAGCGACAAAAGAACTTAGACAACTGGAAAAGATACAAAGCAGCGAAGGCTAGACAAAAAGGAGAAAGCTATATTAACCAAAGAGGAAAGCTAGTTCCGTCAAAAACAGTTGAACTAGGTTTCTTATGCCAAAAAGAAAAATGCACTCTCAACTGCAACGAAAATTTTGACGAAGAAGCAAGAACAACAATATTTAAAAGATTTTACCAGCTAGATCAAAACTCAAAAAATGCACTTCTCTTTGAAAGCATTTTCATTCAACCTGTCCAACGTCATCGAAAAAACATTAAAAAACCAAAATCATTCTCGTTTAAGTATACAGTTACATACAATCAAAAAGTTTTGAAAGTTTGTAAAACTGCAATATGTTCACTCTACCAAATTACCTTCAAAAAAATTCAGCTCATTCAGAATAAACTTAAAAGTGGTTTATCGGCACCATCCCCTGATAAGCGAGGTGTTCACCAGAACAGGCCACACAAAATTCCAAATGAAGTGATAAACTGTGTTGTCACTCACATTGAAAAGTTTCCTGCAGACCAATCTCATTATTCAAGGAATAGAAATTTAAACAAAAAGTACTTATTACCTCTTCTAAACTTAACAAAAATGTACAATTTATATATTAATTGGTGCAAGGAGCAAAACCTTCCAGAAAAGTACTTTATAAAAAAATGTAGTTGCAACAATATTTTTTCAACCCGTTTTAATCTGTCCTTCGGGCAACCTAAAAGCGATACCTGCAGTACTTGTGATGCTGGTTTAGATGATATTGAGCATAAAGAGAACTACAAGTATGCATTTGAACAACAAAGAAGAGATAGAAACTTTGTTTAAACAAACGATAATACAGCTTATCTCACAATGGATTTACAACAGACATTGCCTTTGCCAAAATTGTCTACGTCCAAAGCGTTCTATTTGAGTCAACTCTGGTTGTATAACTTCGGTATACACACAGTATCAAAATCTGGGGATCAAGCATTTTTTTTTTTACATGGACGGAAAGCATTGCTACCAAAGGTAGCTTAGAGATAGGTAGCTGCCTTCATACATTCATTCCGCTATTTAGTGCTGCTAGACAAAACAGTATTAAACATCTCATCATATGGTCAGATTCCTGCAGTGCACAAAACAAGAACTTTAATCTGATCACACTTTATCAGTATTTCATTTTTAAAGGATATTTGCAAACTATCGATCATAAATTTCCAGAAGTAGGCTATTCATATATCGACTCGGATAGAGACTTTGGCCGTATTGAAAAAGTATTACGAAAGTATGAAAATATTTATACCCCTGAAACGTACAGAACAATCATAAAATCTGCTAGTGTCAAAAACTCGGTAGTATTTAATACGAAACATCATTTTAAGAATATTGACGAGGTATCCGAAAAACTTCATTTGATTAACAGGAAAAAAAAATTCTACATGAACCAGTGCCTTGTCGAGATGGTATCAAATGGGTCCGTGTTACTGAATATGGATCATATTCGTATAAAAATACTTTAGATGAACACACACCTTTTTTACAGGTAAATATTTTGAAATCTGGATGCCAAAAAGTTGCATCAGAGAATTACACTCTAGCCCATATTAAAAAAAAGAAAATTAAGATATCTGATAAAAAGCTTTCCAATTTACAAGATGAAATAGTCTACGTTGACGAGGAGTTCAAATATTTTTATGAAAACATTATTTCCGAAAATAAAAACGTTCAACCAAAAACCGGAAAAACTACAAGGAAGACTACATAAAGCCCAAAATAATTTATAAAAACGAGATATAAATCCTTACTTCATTTATTGTCAATTCTAATATGTTTAATTTTCTTAGTTGATATATGAGACTTTTTTTGGTTCTGTTCCAAAGTTGGTTTTGATTTTCTTTTTCTCATATGTTACTAAAATTCTATAATAAAAGTCTATTAAGCCCCACTTACTAGGTGTATACCTATGAAATGAGACTTTCAGCTATTAGACCACAGATGTCGCTAGGAGTATTTTTAAACTGTCCCAAATGTCTTATTTCTTTCGTCTGTCATCTGTCAACAATATTCAATTCATTGTTTGTGATGTTTCATACAACAACGCATTTTTTTCGCTCTTAAAAATGTCGAATTTCGTGCCTTCAAACTACGATTTGCGGACATCGTTGATTTTCTGTTATCAATTGAAGAAAAAACGCTTCTCAAGCTCATCAAATGCTTATAGAAGCTTACGGTGGACATGCTCTAAGCAGAGCACAGTGCTTCAGGTGGTTTGAAAAATTCCGAAGTGGTGATTTTAGCGTGGAGAACGAGGAACGTGGCCGGCCACCGAAAAAGTTTGAGGACACCGAATTGCAAGCATTGTTGAATGAAGATGATGGTCAAACGCAAGAAATGATGGCAGAGCAGTTGGGAGTGACCCAAAAAACCATTTGCAAACGTTTGAAAGACATGGGCATGATTTTAAAGGTCGGAAGATGGGTGCCGCATGAACTGACTGAAAGGCAGCAAGAGAACCGAAAAACCACTTGTGAAATGCTGCTCTCCCGGTTTAAAAGGAAGTCTTTTTTGCAGCGAATCGTTACGGGTGATGAAAAATGGGTGTATTTCTCCAATCCCAAGCGTAAACGATCGTATGGTCCGCCCGGCCACAAGCCAAAATCAACGGCCAAACCAAATCGCTTCGGCCGCAAGGCAATGCTGTGTGTTTTCTGGGATCAGCAGGGTATGATTTGGTACGAGCTATTAAAACCAGGTGAAACAGTTGACGGTGCACGCTACCAACGACAATTGGCCGATTTGAACAGCGCTATACACCGAAAACGCCCAGAATATGCCGATCGGCGTCACAAAGTAATTTTTCTTGATGACAATGCACCACCACATCGAACAAGAGCGACCCGGGAATTGGTGGAGACGTACGATTGGGAACCGCTGGTGCATGCGGCTTACTCACCAGACTTGGCGCCTTCCGATTATCATTTGTTTGCATCGATGGGCCACGCACTTTCCGAGCAGCGCTTCAATTCTCACGAAGAAGCCAAAAAATGGCTCGATGATTGGTTTGCGGCCAAAGACGGCCAATTTGTTTGGCGCGGCATTCACAAATTGCCTGATAGATGGGTAAAATGTGTCGCTAGCGATGGCTATTATTTTGAAGATTAAATTTGTAACCAGTTTTTGTTAATAAACGTTTAAAATTGAAAAAAAAAGTCTAATTTCATAGGTATACACCTGGTAATTTGTTTTATTTTTTTGTAACACAAAAAGTACTGTTTAAAAAACTTCAGAGGCTCTTTTCTCAAAATAAACTATTTGTGACATGAATCCTTCATTCACTTGCGTCTTCAATTATAAGTAATTGCATTATGATCTGAAGAAATTAAATATTGATGCACCAATTTTAAATACTTTTTTATACCAATTATTATCTTTAATCATTTCATCATTTATATTATTTAAAACAGAGGTTTAGAACTCTATTTCAGATAAGCTTGATGGAACATTGTTAAATATGAATGGTGACCAAACTTTCTCGGGTAATCGTACCTCTAATCCTAATCTTGATAAATCCTTGTTATTTGTTAATTTTGTTATTTCTCGATCAAAAGATTCAATTAGAACACCTTTGTTTTTGACTTTGATTACACGATCTGGTTTAATTTTTAATAGTTGTGGTCCCACACTGGTTAGAATCTTTTTAGTGTCTTCGGACGTGGCAGCAGCAGTATATTCTTTAGGGTATATATAAGTTTTACATTTTGACTTATTGATCATTTCAATATTTGATTTGGAAGCAGTAATTTGAGCAAAAGTTGGCTTTGTTTGACCTGACATACCATTATTTATGGCATCAACTTTCTATTTATATCATCTATTGCCTTAAAACATCCATTATTAATTTAAAGTTCAATGTCAAATTTTAAAAACGTCAATATTTTACTATACAAGCAAAGCAAAATACAGTTTTAAAACTCGCATGAATCCATTCCACAGTTTTAACTAACACTTTTTAACACTCAAGGATTTTTGTCCATAGCGTGATTTCGGAGGCGAATTGTGCCAGGGTTGTCGAGTTTGCGATAAGTTAGCAAATCTAGATTTATTAACGGAGATGAATCAGGTGGAAGGCAGGGTTAGAAGAAAGCAAAGACGACGCCGAAGGTGAAATTAAGAAAAATAAAAACAAAAGGAGGCAATACGATGTTGAGTAGAAAAGACGACCTCAACAAGAAATTAAAAAAAGAAAACTGCGAAAAAATGCAGAAATCAAATGCAGTTGAAACAAAAAAACGTAAGAAAATGTCAGAAAAAGAAGAAGACGCGACAAAGAAGACAGAATTTAAAAAATGGAGATATGGAAGTAGAAGGAAAAGCAAACGCAATAAATAACAATGTGAATCTGCAGATGAGAACGGTAAAGGAAAGAGCGACGAACTGGAATATCAAATATAACAAAACGAAAAATTAGACTAATCACGTACAGAAAACCGGAAAGAGTGGTAAAACAATCCGTTTAAAGGCAACGAATTTCTGACTTAAGGACTATAATAAATTTTTAATCGAGTTCACCGGCAAGATCGATTATCCAATTTGAAGATGGATTTAGGGCTTTAAAAAAATGACTACAGTAATGCATCAAACTGAAACCGAAAAACTAGTTTACGGAAAAAACTGCTGCAAGGCACACTCTAATTGTTTCTATGCTCCAAGACCGATACATGTTGGGGAAAACGCTTAAGAAGAAGTTAAAAGCATTCGAGAAGCCAGTCAAGCAAGAAGCAAAGCAAAAGAAAAGCTAGCGAAGAACAGAAAGCGAAGTCAAGTGGAAGGATCGTAGCTGCAATC
The DNA here is from genome assembly GCA_011009095.1 of Ignelater luminosus. Taxonomy (NCBI): domain Eukaryota; kingdom Metazoa; phylum Arthropoda; class Insecta; order Coleoptera; family Elateridae; genus Ignelater; species Ignelater luminosus. Next base: position 7,888 of record VTPC01081189.1, on the reverse strand, counting down.
GCAAGAAGTTAGCACATAAACCAAAAGAATGTAAAGCAAGCAAAACAGTACTACACATTTTCAGCAACAAAAACTTCAAAATGTTAACGACATGGAAATCACTAAGTCTTATCAAGCATGTCATATTACACACGATCTGAAAAAGAATTAATACCTTGGTCTGGAATCGTCAAAGATTCCATCTGAGATTAAAAGACAGCAAGCATAGCCTAGGCTGTTTTTCAGCAAAGTGTGATATCGATGCATTCAAGTTTGACACGAAAGCCCATGTTGTCTCTGACAATGCAACTCATTTTAAATTCATAATTACGGAGAGCCGTCAAATCAAGCAGTAAGATAAAAAAAAAATTGAAGCTGCTAGAAGTAAGGAAGACACCCAAAACAAACAGTTATGGGAAAAGAAAAAGTAAATGAACCTTGAGGTTGGGAGGAAGAAAATACTGTTTTAGAACCGATGAGTAATAGAAACTACAACAGACTGTACTGGATATCGAGCGAAACAAATGAATATTATTTTGAATTATTATAACATTTTCAACTTTTAAATTTCAAGTTTGTTTTAAACGTTTATATTTATACAACACGGATTTTTATAATTTACACAATTTCAGTGATAATAATTGCTGTCTGGTTTTGCAACATGTTAACCTTGACTTGATACTTGACTAATGATTATCATTATTTTAAGAAATACCTTCGGAAATTTGAATGCATATAATGTACGGAAAATTTGTGTTTCTCAATTATTATAATAAGAACAATTGTAATAAAAGATATTTAATCGTAAGAGTTTAGAAGGAGATTTACCTCAATTGGTGTTTGTAACTAATTAAGGCAAGTTAAGTAATTTTGTTTACTTATCGTATTTTCCATTACTTTTTATTCCAAAGGTTGAACAAAAAATGTTCTTTAGCTTTTTGGCAAACCGATTTTGTGATGTAAAGACATGATTACTAAATCCACTTTTCGCTACTAATAGGAAGATTTTTTAATGGGGGCATTCACTTGTTTTCTTGAACCACATGTTTTTGTTGGCATCGATAAGTACCTAATCTCTTAAATAAATAACAGGAATTCTGTACTCGAATTGTTATTCCTAGAAAACAATTATTAGTGGGCTTTAACCGTTCTGTTATACTAACGACCAAGTGGTGCTTTCGTTTTTTGATATCTCTTCGGGAACATGGTGAAAATGGCCGCCGAAATGTGAAAAAGTAACAGAACGGAGTTCCTTGTCTTTATACTTTTCTAGGTCGGTAATCTTCATCTTTTATTTTCAAGAATGCTATAAGGTCAATATTTTTATTCACATAGATAATTACATCAACTTTCTTATTTTAAATGAGACATCCGGTTTAAGTCTACATAAAATTCTGAATGCAATATATTATCTTCCATTTGTTTTGATTTTCTTTTCCTTGTTTCATGTAATGCAACCCCTATTGGTTGACGGTCATTCTTAAGAACCTTTTTCCCAATGAAAGTAAAAAGAAAGATACCCAAATAAATGTGGTATCAGTAAAATCTGCAAATAGTTCTTTATTCAATGATCTACTTGTCCCAATAAGCAAACCACGTCTTCCGACTTTTCTAGGTAAGTATAAACGCTCTACTAAGGAAGTGGGATGTAAATACGTAACTTGCATTAAGGTTCTTCCTGCTAGACAATCAGGACTGTCTAGGTATGTCTTACTTCATGTTACCGTTCCAAACGGATAGGTATGTCAGAGCGGGGACAGCCCAGGTGTTAATTATAAACATTTAGGCGACGTGCTCAAAACTTTACTAAAACGATTTTGATATTTTTCCCCAAGTTCTTGTTTCATTTCTGTGTGATTTAGTTCCTTGTGTTGCACTAACCCCAGATATTTGCAAGATTCTTCGGGAGCAAGCACCTAACACCTTATCGTTTGCGAATTTGAGTACTCTTTTGGTAATACTTACGGTAGCTCGTTTATTAAAACCAAACCTCATTTTAATTTGAAAACAAAAACAAGGACCAAATAAACAATGGTTTTGTAAGAAAGTCGAGGAACAATACCACAAGTTCCTTGGAGTCGTGCGGGTGTTTTAAGCTAAAGGCTGTCTCTTGATGCGCATCTAAGGGTTGCGAAGGAGAACAAAGAAGGTAGGAGTGATGCTGTCGTAGATGCTTCTCCTGCCTACGATAACACGGCAGGCGGAACTTAATAGGTGTGTCCACGTAATTGATCGTCGCGTAACATGTTCGTGACAATTTTCGATTACATCTTGTACATTCTTGAATGCTGTCAGTAGCTGGTGGTTGCGTATTTGTGTAGAGATTCCATAATTGTTGGAGATTTTAGCCGTACTGCATCGAGAAAGGGTTTATAGGATGCAGTTACGAGGAGGCACTGCTAAAATCCACGGAAAAAGTAAAACAAAACACACATTACGTTATGTAAATCGCGTTATTGCTTCTCAAGATATTCGCCTTTAACATCTATACACTTTTGCATTCGATCTTCAATCTACGACTGCTGACGCCCTCTTTTGTGAACATCTATCAGTTTAGTAATAGTTTTGGAAATCGGTGAGCTTTTCTTTGTGTGCTATTAGGTAAGTTCAGTTGAGAATCCACCCCATCTGCGGCATGAGCTACGGGATTTAACATCAGCCATTGGTCTTGACGGGACTCGTGCATACTTTTGGGCATTTTCCCGTTACAATCTATAGACTTTTGCATTCGAGTTTTTCCACTCTGAACAAGGTACTTCCGAAACAAGTGACTTAAATGCTTCAATGGCGATGAAAAACGCTCGCCACGCAGTTTGTTTTTGATTTTTAGAAACAAAAAGAAGTCATATTGGACGATAAATCAGGTGAATATGGACAATAAATGATTAATGTGATGTTTTCACTGGTCAAAAAATCTACAGTTCGTTGTGCTGGATGCGCACTCGCCTTGTCATGATGAAGTATATTCGCCGGTTTAAGTTGTTTCTTCTGGCTTCAGCAATAACTTCTGGCAAATAAATTGAGGTATGCCTGTCAGCATTAACCGTTCTTCGGTCTTCTAATGCGACAGTTACAAACGTGACCCATTTTCCCGAAGAAACAAGCAATCATGTTTTTCGAAACGCTTCGTGAACGCACCACTTTTGTTGGTTTTGGTACGCTTTGAAATACCCATGCAGTCGATTGCTGTTTAGTGTCAGGCTCATACGAATATATTCATGTTTAGTCACTTGCTACGATGTAATACACGACCGTGGTCAAATGTTCTGAGCATTGCCTTGCAGCAATTGACACGTGCCTATTTTTGCGCTTCTGTCAACTTGTGAGGGATTCAACGACTGCAGAGCTTCCTTACATTTAAACGATTGTGCAAAATCGTATGTATTTGTTCCGCCGCGATGACTAAGGATGCCTGCATCTCACTAGATGTCACATGCCAATCTGCTTTAATCATTTCACTCACAGCATTGATGTTTTTCGCGACAACTGAGGTGCATGGACGACTTTCGCGAACATCGTCATCAAACGTTGGACTTGAATTCTGCGAACAATTTGTAAATCACAGTTTTGGATGGTGCTTCGTCCCCAAATAACAAACTAAGTTTTTCCACACATTGTTGTGGTGTTAACCCGTATAGAAAATTATAAAGAGGTATAACTCTAAAATCACGATTCGATACTTCCATTTTTTCCCAAAATTAATTTGTTAAATTCTGTTGAAACGAAATTACTCGATTTGAATTCGAACCGTTAACTGTATTATTGATAAAAAAACGACTAAGTTCTACATTTAATCAAAAATCAGATTGCCATGGTTTTTTGCAGGTGCAGTTCAAACATGGTAATCTGATTTTCGAGTAAATTTATACTAAAATAGTGCGTTTTTTTAAATTTTCTTCATTATTGTTGGTAACATCAAACTTATATTACCATTATTGGAGGTTTTGAAACAAACAGAAAATTTTATCAAGAGTGACATTTTGTTCTAAGACTAATAATAAAAAAGTTTTTCCTCTTGTCGACTCAATCCTAATTTGACATCGACAAAAGCTTTATAAACTTTGTCAGGATACTGTCCAAAAAAGGATTTGATTTTATGACCTTTTTTAAACAATTTTACATTTGAAAATAATTCTTGAAATACCTGTTTGGGAATAATTGTACTTGACGCACCTGTGTCCACTTAAAAATTTACTTTTTTGTCTTGCACCAATAGTTTGATAGTAACAGGGCCTTGATCCAATCTGCCTTGTCGGCTCTTACAGTGATATACTTCTTTCATATAATTGGCGATTTCTTCTTCGCTATCTGAATTACTCAATTCACATGTTGATGGTAAACTATCTTCCACACAATTTACTTTACACAGTTTGGAGTGCGCGATATGACCCTTCTTTTTGCAAGCAAAACATTGCCAATGTTTCGCAGGGCATTTCTTTTCCTCGTGACGCCTGCCACATCGACAACATGGTTTGTAGTGCTTTTCTTGCTTCTTATTCCATTTTGTTTTCTCTGAATTACCTTCCTTATGACCATTCCACTTAGTTACAGTGTTAACTGTTACTTCTTGATTTACCACCTTCGTTTGTTGTTCTGCTGTTTCCATTGCTAGGGCTTGTTCTACTGCAGCTTTACAAGTTAACTTGGGAACACTCAGAAATTTGCTTTGTGTTAAATCTGAAGCCATTCCACAGACCAATCTATCCCGTAGGGCTTCATCAGAAATTGACCAAACTTCGGTGTTTTGCCAATTCTTTTATAGGCATAATAAAATCACTAATGGTTTCTGATGATTTTTGAGTGCATTGGTAAAATGTGAAACGTTCGGCTATAACCAATCTTTTCGGAGCTAGATGGTTTTATAACACATCAACAATCTCCTTATATGTTTTACCCGAAGGAGTATCTGGATACAACAAATTTTTTAATATGTTGTATGTTTCCCCTCCAACCAACGTTATAAACAGTGGCACATTCATTTCTTGTTCCACAGTATTCACAATAAAATATTGCTCCATCCTATCCATGTATGATTGAAAATCATCTTTGTTAGGATTGAACGGCTCAATTGACTCTATAAGACTCATTTTGCACACTTATGTTAACGACTATGACTACTAAATTCCTTGACGGACTTTGACACCTTCTCATTCGACTTTTCTTTGAGGTTATACCACACATGCTGTAGACAACTAACAACTTTTCGCAGGATCGCTCGTCCTCGTCGCCATTTTATTATGTATTGGGTTTATCAGGTTACCACGAAATTTACTGTTGGTTAGGCAACACATCTTGCACTGTCGGCAGCTCTGTTGTAATAAAGAATTCTGCAATTTTCCAGTGGCGTAGTATTGTATATATGATAAAACTACTTAGAAACTTAAATATTTAAAGATAATTATATATAAAATTGGAAAATTAAAAAATGACAATATATTTAAGATATTTTTAAAAACAAGAATTAGATAAGGCCCAAACAATGCTGATGTAGCTGTTCAACAAGAGCTTTTTAGTTATTTTTTCAATTTTATTAAATTTAACTGTCCACTATGAAGGATTTTCATAAAAAGATAATTATGCAGGTAGGGTAAACGCACCAATACCTGGTCATTTAAAGAATATTTGAAGTTCAAACTCATTTAAATTTAAAACTAAATATTTAATAATGAATTTTTTTGTATAGTTATGCATGCATAAATGATATACATACTCAACCATTAAGAGTCATTGAATGTTTAATTTTATATTTAAGAAAACCATTTATCAAAATTGGCACTTTGGCAGCCGTTTTAACACAATCGTGTTCTGGGAATAATTAAAGATTAATAATTGACGTGTAATTTTTATTTTCTGAAATTAATGTAACATAATACTTAGAACTAGGTATGCTAGATAACAGAACTAGAAATCGCAATTATTTCAGCTGCCATAATTTATTTATAAAAAAATAATTTATTAGGTAGCAGGTTACTAGAGTTTAATTAAAAATAATGGCTTACATTTATCCTAAATTTTACAATTTCATTTAGTTATTTTACATCTTATTGCAATTTATGTACAAATTACATAAATGGTTCGATATGGCCACCCTGTTTCTCTAAACATAACCGAACTCTATTTTTGATACTATTGAAAACTGAAACTAAGGTTTCTGGTGATATATTATTAATTTCATTTTGTATGGCCTCTTTTAATTCGTCAATATTATGTGAACGGTGCCTGTAAACATTATTCTTCAAATGCCCAAATAGAAAAAAATCTAATGGTGTGAGATCGGGAGACCGAGGGGGCCATCGTCCACAACTAATCACTCGGTCATCACAGAACTCTTCCAAATAACGAATAGTGGTGCGTGACGTATGTGCTGATGCACCATCTTGCTGGAAGTAGCCCTCTTGGATTCCATCATGCAATAGTTGTTCGATAAAAGGTGTTAAAATATTATGTCGGTATCTTTTTCCACCGATTGTGTCATTAAAAAACAATGGACTATAGATTATGCGTCTTGACATCGCAACCCATACACCAACCTTCTGGGGATGCAAACTTGTTTCTTTATAATTGTGGGGATTCTCTGTGGCCCAGGTTCTGTAATTTTGGCTGCTCACATAGCCCGACAAATGAAACCATGCTTCATCTGACATAAATGTAATATTTAATATGTCATCGTTGTTCAAGTGTTGCATAAACTACTGACAGTATTGAACTCGTAATTGATGATCGTGCGGAAACAGTTCTTGTATTACAGACACTTTACAGGGATGCATTCGTAGCTTCTTTTTTAATGCAACTTGGCAACTTCCATATGAAAGTCCTGCGGAAAAAGTTGTTAGTTAGATTATGGTTTAAAATAGTTTAAATTGTTTAATGAATGTAAATAATTCAGAAATAAATAGCAGTGCCAGTTTTTTTATTTAAGTTTGCTAATAAAACAATTGAATTACTACAAGTGATAAATTCAAAATAATTAATAATTTAAAACACGAATGAAGCAAAACATATTATTTGTTTAATGCAAATAGATTCCTACCTGTTTAAGTGGCTAAGCGTTTAATGGATTTATGGGGACCACGATTCATTCGCATCTGCATGTCCTCGAGAACTTCATCAGTTAATACGGTTGGTCTACCAGACGATTTGCCTTTGCAGATGCAATGTTTTTCTTCAAACCGCTTAAGTATATCATGTCTACGAGGTACAAATGCATCGTAGTGGACTTGCACTTCAGGAAAAGCTTGTTCAAATTGTTGGATACAAGATTGTAATGAATAGGTCCAGGAACCATCTGCATTCTGTGTTCCACTTCGATAGTGAGCTATTAAAATAAATTTATCTTGTTCGCTTGTAAAAGGCATTGCAAAAACGTAACCTTCCAAACTAAAATAATAATGCAGTTTTAAAATTTATTATCACACTTTGAATGCCTTAAATCTAACTTACCTCGATTAACTCACAAAAAACAGATTTAGTCTTGAAAAAGACTGATTTTTCAAGAAATAAATATTTGGAATTCAAATATCAGCACGTTATCTTTTGAGAACTCTGATGAAACTGTGGATGATACTGGTATGTATGTTAGGCCTAAGAAAACAGTTATTAATTTTCATATTCTTTAGACTTACGAAATTGAAAAGAACTGATCTTGTTCAATAAGTGTACAAATATTTACCTATAGTATGTTTAAAAGTTAATGATTTCAAACATGGAAGTGTTTATGGCAACTTTTAAGGCTCTACAAACACTATATACTTCGGTTTTCATACCAAGCGTCTCATCCAGTGATAGCCTTTCTACTACTACACTCTCCTTGTAACTCTACACACTTCTCCCAGCAACGCTCCCATCTCTGTAACCCGTCCAAATAGTACTCGGCATTTTTCTCTGCAAAATAATTGTTCACGAAGGTGAT
>VTPC01081184.1:0-12316 GCA_011009095.1 Ignelater luminosus | reverse complement strand
CTACCGAAATAGCGGGCTATTCAAAATAACACCTCTTATTGGAAAACCCTTTATATTTCATTGATATAGAAAAAGCATTCGATAAGATATAAAGAAAGGATATATGGAAAACAATGAAAATCAGAGGAATAAAAACAAAATTAATAAGAATAATACAGGAGATGTACAAAGATAATAGAAATACTGTTAGAGCAAATAATGAAGAATCTGGAGAATTCGAAACAAAACTAGGTGTGAAGCAAGGATGTATACTAAGTCCAATATTGTTCACAGCAGTAATTGGCGAAGCAATGAAAAAAGCAAAGACAAAGATGAAAAAATTAAAAATAGGACATTGGCAGATGAAACCGATATATGTAACAGAACTAATGTTTGCTGATGATATGGAAATAGTTGCCAACTCAGAGGAAAGCCTTCAATCAAACCTAGAAATATTAAACAGTGAACTTGAAAAGACAAGTATGAAAATTAACATTGAAAAAACAAAGAGCATGATAATATCAACAGAAAACAAGAAACACAGAATAGGGAGACAAATTGAACAAGTAGAAAGTTTTAAATACTTGGGTTCAGTGATAGATTGCAAAGGTAAAATCGATAAAGAAATAAATGATAGACTAAGTAAAACGGGAAAAATTTTTAACAGTTTGAAAACAACATTTCCAGGAAAAAAGAAAATACCAAAATCAATACAAGTAGAAGTACTAGAAAAGTAGTGTGACCAACAATAGCATATAGCAGCGAGACCTGGATACTAACTGAAAAACATAAGTCAAGATTAAACGCAATGAAGATGAGAGGGACAGAATAAGAAATGATACTTTTAGACACAACTTCAAACTAAAATCTATTAGTGAAAAATCGTGGAGGGTCAGTTAAGGTGGTTCGGTCATGTGTGTCGTATGCCAGACGATATATTAACAAAGAAAGTGTACGAAACGCGAGTGTCGGGTAAAAATAAAAAGGGAAGACCTAGAAGAATATAGAACGACAATATTAAAGAAGCTACAAAAAGAAATATTCCATGGGAAAAAATAAAACAGCAAACATATGACAGAAAAAGATGGAGACAAGAGATCAAGATGAATTAACAAAACTCGACTCCATCAGCCTCATCGCCTCACGGTAAACAAGGCAACGGATTAAGTAAGTAAGTTATTACTGTAAATATAACTTGAGAAACAGATAATTAAGTCAAACGCGGCCAACCTAGAGATGTATCATCAAGTTCAAGCAAGAAATTTCAGTTTTCAGAAGGCCGTATCCTTCAAAGCTGTGGATTTTGAATGATAAGCGGTAACGATAAACGTGGAAAACAAAACTCAGTAGTGCAATCGCTAAAAGTTCACCTGGTTAGATTGTTGTGTTATTTTCAAAAACTAGGTGCTTCCCTAATAAAATAGCATTGTTCTATAAACAATATTAATGATTTGTATTATGTATTGCATTAGAATTTCGTTAAACGCATCCTGGATTTTCATTCGACTCCAGTAAAATACATTCATGGTCTGGATATGTGAGAAACCATTCTTCTAAATATCGCATTCGAATGTTTTCCTAAAATACGTTTTATCTTCATATTCTTAAGAGTGCAGACATTATAAATTTTGTTATGTGTCAAGTCGTCTAGGTAAAATATTAATTTGCTTTGGTATTCACATATTTCTGTGGGAATTATTTTTTAAATGGTAAATCTTCCACTGTATTTAATTCCTATAACTTTATATTTCTTATGTAATATGCTTTTAGCTTGTCAAAATCAGTGTGGCCATCGAAAATAATATTAGTTTTACAGCAAATCAGATTTCGTGAGAATTCTATGATTGCCAAGCAGAAGACATCCTGAGCTTGTGTAATTTAGTTGGTAAAAGTAGTCTTTTATAAGCACTCCACTCTGTTATTTTCGTCAGATTTTTCCATAGTTAGTGAACCGTCACTATGTCAGTTTAAGGAACTTCTCCTATGGGCTATCTCTGGTCCGGTTTTCCTTACGATACTAAGTTGTAATGCTTTTGACCGTATTTTTTGAGAATTCTTTAGTGCGTATTTTGGGAACCCTCTTCGGGGGTAAGGAATCCAGTACGTCTCGCTGATCATATCAGGTTTTAACGAGTACTAGCTATTATACTAAACTAGCATAAGTAGGAAGAGCCAACTTTTTGACCGACGTGTTAACTTAACGTTGCGCTACAGGTTATTTGGATAATTATAGTAAAGTTAGAGTAAACTCTGGAGGTAACTTTGATTATTTTTCGCTGTGTTAGATATAATTTTGCAAAATCGTATAATTTAATTTACCTAGAAGGGCAACAAAAGCCATATCTTTGGGTATTCTTCATTTCTCTATAGTCTTTCTACAAAGTAATATATTTTATAACTTGTGCGTAACTTTTCTAAATTTAGGTCTTTTTTCATTTGACATAATATTATAAATCTTTTGAAACCCAAGCATACAAAATAATTTACCAAAAAGGGCAGCAGAGCATCAAAGACCGTACAATAAAAAGTATCAATTAGCATTACATTTTTATTTGATACCCCCAGACACACAAAAGATCTTTCCAAAACTATTTTAAAAATCCTTAACATTTGCAGTTTTTATAAGGGTTCAGTTTATTTTCGTATTTCGGTACTTTGACATCTAAAAAATATCAATTCAGTTGATTTCATACTTTTGTATTCTACAGTATTCATAAAACCATTAATGGACCCACCTTGCCCGGTTATTTAATAATCAGCTTTAATTTTTCCTTCATCTACTAAATGTAAATTAAAATATTTGACTATCTAATAACACTTTACCTAAGATTTTCTTAGAAGTTATAAGGGCTAATTACCCTAATACGAATATCTTAGAAAATATGACAAAGTAAAGTGGGCCGCGGGTCCATTGGACCCACCTTGACCGGATAGAGCTTAATCTGACAAACATTCAGGGATATAGCGCTAAGAAGGTCTTTACATACATATCGGCTACATTTTTTGCATAATCTCCTTGTAGACTTGTTGCGGGCCCGTGGGCAAATCTAACATCGTCCGACGTAATTTACCGGCCGATTTGAGGACAGAAGTAAGACTTCTTCAACTCCAAGTAGTACCCGGGCAGGGCGTCTAAGCTCCCTTGGCAAAGAAGCTATAGCTGATCTATATTCAATTTGGGGTTTAATTAGTTTCCAAGCAAAATTTTTTATAAAGTCATTTCTTAATACTTTTTCACCAGAATTATTAGCATAAAATATGACCATTGGCAATCGGTTTGTGTTTCTGGCTACGTTATATTTTTCATGCATTTGGTCTACTAAATTCACACCTATTTTAGTCTGATTATAAAAGCTTATGATTTCGGGTTTTTTATTCTGACCACTGTCGTGGTCAATAGCATTATCATGATTTATGGAGGAAATTAGTATCACAGCTTTATTTTTCTTGGGACCGTATGATACCATGGTGAACTTTTCTTGGAAACCGAATAGTGAGGTCTGTTCTTCTTTATTCCGTTTTGGTAAAAATTCGTTGGGTATTTTGCGTTTATCTTTTCTCATGGTTTCAACATATGTTAGATTTTTCTGCTCCAATAATTTCTTTATTAGTGGTACACTAGTAAACCAATTGTCTCCTGTTATATTGTTATATTATATTCCTTGCACAGGGTGCACTAGTCGAAGAACAACGTCCTCGGCAGAATTACCAAAATTGTATGGTTCATGGAGTTGCGTTCCAACATAGGTTTCAAGGTTAAATGTATATGAAGTTTTTGCATCAACTAATGCAAACATTTTTATCCCATTCCGGACCGGCATATTAGCTATAAATTGTCTAAAGGGGCAATGACCCTTAAACGCCAATAGTTGTTCATTTATAGTTAAGAATTCACTAGCAATAAAGTTATTTTGAAAATTTGCAATAAATGTTTGGAAGTTTTCCCTAATGCGTGCTAATTTGTCTATTTCGCTTCTTTCGTTTCTTGTTCTGATGTCGTCAAACCGGAGGCATCTTATAAGAAAACTAAACCTCTTCTCGTTCATAGCAAGATAGAATGATTCAATACCGCCACCTTTTGAATTGTTCCAAATTTTGCAGACATTTTTTCTTGAACTTCCGAAGGTATCAGTACAACAATAAATGCGCTAATTTCTCTTTCATCCGTTAATTTCGCAAATTTACTCTTAACATATTTAATATATATGTTTGTAGAAGCAGTTATAATTTGAATAATACTATCATTCAAAAAGAGTTTTATACTATCAATTGCTGACCCTACATTTCGAGAATCACCTTTTGGACCGGGCCAAAGTTTTGTAATATTATAGGATCGAACACATATTTGTAAATTACCTACTGTTTTTTCCACTTAGTCGTTTTATCTTTGCCAAAGTAATATTTTTAATTGTCTTTTGATGGGGCTGTCACTTCTGTCATATTCTGATCTTTATCCGATGACACTTCTTGTTCGGAGTAGGTTTCATGATTGCTTTTTTCCATAGTATCCTCTTCTACTTCGCTTTCGTCTTCTTCATCTAAAGGGCTTTCTTCACCACTTGATAACTCTTCGTACCATCTTATCCATACCTCTGGATCTTTACTTGTTTGAAGCCGCTGTTTTTTTGCACCGGGAGCAGACATTTATTAGCTGAAAAAAGTAAACTACATGTTTCAGAAGGATGCTTTATTGCTTAGTATTTCTTTCTTTGCAGTTATATATTTTTAATAAGTTGTTCGCGAAAACAGTCTTTCCATATTTGCCAGAATGTTCTTTTGTTCTTTCAAAATTAATAATAAAAGAAAAAAATACTTGCCTGAATTAATTCACAGAAAAATAATTTGTCGGGTCAACTGAAAACTATAACGCGTGGTGTACGGTTGTAGACCAGTTGTCTTTAAGTACCGATAAAACAGCAGATATGACTTTTTCAAGGCAATTAGCCAACTGACACCCTATGTAGGAATATAAACGACAGCTATTGAGAAGGGTGGGCGCGTAGGCAGAATCTATTGCAATTGGTCACTCTTTAAAGAGAAGTGGTTTACAACCGTAGACTGCGCGACTATCAAAGTGTTAAGTAAGCTTTCCCACCATATTTTCTGCTAAACTCAAAATCATTGTTGACATATTTTGTCTGGAGCTTTTTCTCTTTTAAGCTGCCTGAAATTTGCAACCTTCGAGTTCACTGTCTAGGATCGAGCCATGTGGTAGTTTCATTTTGTATTTCAAAGAATTACCATTTTTGAGTCACAAATTCTCGTTTTTCCGTAACAGAATTTAATAAAACATGGAACAGAAGCAACCCAATCTCAATACTGTTCAAAAATAAGATTATTTACAGAGCCAGCTGAAGATTTACCTTCTTTTAGACTCGATCACACCGTCTAGATCATGGTGACTTAAAACAGATGCTTGCTGCATTTTGCACCGTATAGCAAAACAGCGAGAGACCAGCTGTTGCCACCGTTTTTAGTATCTCTTGGAAATCTCTCCTCAGCTTTAGGATTTACATGCAGGTAACTGCAGGAGTTTAAACGCTGCCCGGTGATATCTATCGGGACCACTGATAAACGCAATGGCCAACTAGGTCGAAAGGTCGAAAAAGACTACCCGTTTACTATCTTGGCATCTTCAAAAATTCTTAATAAGTATTACACTTCATTTTTGAGTAGGTATACCTAAAGGGTTTTTAAACGTAAACATAATGAATTTTGACCTTAAATTATAAACATCTCAACCTCATAGTAGAAAGAAACGAATTTTAGTTAATAATCCCCGTTTGCTGTCTGTTACAAACGAATTTGTAAATTTATCTGCAACTACTTTTTCAGTAGAAATCCTCCAAACATTTACATTAATTTTAACTGTTATTTCTCTTGTGAAACGATGCTGCATGTCAATCTAGCATGATGAGTTATCGTTTTGGTCAAATCTATCGTACCTTTGATATTATAACATACTGTAACTGTAACACATATGATCCTTACATTTTTAAGAATGAAACTAAGCATCAGTAGTTTTTAACAGATATTCTTTATTATTACTGTAGTCCGGTATTCGCCGATGGTAAAAAAATGTGGAGTTTGCAGATTTTGTAAATATCACAAGCACATCTTTATATGGTGTTTCTAAATTGCGTGGAACAAATATAAGTACGTTATTCTACGATACAAGTAACTCAAATAAACACACAGTAGAACCCCTATAAGTCAAACTTCTGTAACTCGGATTTTTCTTCAACTCGAAAATTATTGCGTCCCGTTGCACTTCGTATACCAATTGCACGTAATTTTCTGCAACTCGTATTTTCTATAACTCGAACTAATAATCGCGCCCCTTGGATTTCGAGTTATGGAGGTTCCACTGTATATGCTAAATTCATTTGTTTTATGACTATGGTCGGTTGTTTCACAATGTTTGTTTTTATCTTCTCTTTACTTTTCTGTTTCTTATTTGTCATTTGCTGTATGCAATTTACTTAGAATTTATATACGGTAGGTTTTTCAGAGGCACGCAAAAAATATGAATAACCTCGTCAACTTTCAAGTAACAAGTACATTAGTTGCATTTCTTAATGTTATATTGTTTAAAGTTATTTATATATACCTAAACTGCCCTCAATTTAAGAATCTCATACACAGATAATCTTCAGCTCAAAAATCCACTTCAACGCGTTGACAAATATCAGTCTGTCCTGTATATAAAACTCGTACTTTTAAAAAGTTAAATTTCTCTTAGGAGCGTGAAAAAATATCCTTTAAAATCAAAATATTATTTCTGAGATATAATTTCATCTTTGTATTATTTTTAAAACTCAGATGCATTGACAAGTGTCAGATTGCTTGAGTAAAATAATGCTAAAACGTTGTTGTATCTGTGTTTTATTTTTAGAAAACCTTCTATTAAATAATTAGAAAAATTAAAAGTTGCATTTTATTTGAAATTACAATCTTTATTTCTTATAGAAAGTTATAGCCTGGGAATGTCAACTTTGCTTCAGGGTGAAATGTCTCGTCTGGATTTTTCGTTTGAGCTTGCTACCGCTTAGCCTGGCTAATCAATGGGAAGCTAAGTGAAACTTATGAATTGCCGACGGCAAATGATTCTTGCCTTTTTTATCTGTAGAAAACGCAATTATTTAAAAGCTTTTGATCTAGTTTTGAAAGATTTAAGCTACATCCACGTTGTCCGCTCATCTCGGGCTTAACTAAAAGTTTCGTTTATTTAAAACAAAATCCGCATCACAGTTCAACTCACAGAACCTTGCCATAAAAAACCTTGTTGTCGAAATATTTCCTTCTATGTTTATCAGGACGATTTTAAAGGTATTTGAGAGCTGGAGCTCATGTCGCAACCCGTTTTACGAATAAAATTATTTTAGTAAGTTCGCACCACCGATTTCCATCCACAGGAATTCCATTTCGGTTATTTCAATGACGTCCGCCATTAAAAGCCTATTATTGGATATATGCATCAGGTTCAGGACATTCTACAGGTCATTTTTAACCTCGACGTGGTCGCATATGTAATTTCTAGAGGTAGTCTTGAAATTCCCTCATTAATTCAAACCATTGTGATCCTAGTAATAGTCAGAATCTCATATGGATCATCAACTGGCAAATGTGATAAAATCTATTAGTGCACGTATCGCAATAAATTATATATGCTGTTCAAAAATGAAAAAATTTCAAACGCTTTGTGAAAAGCCTGCCAAGTAAGTCAAACTGTACTGTGTCGCGCATTCTCTTGTTGTTTAAAAGTTTTAGTAGTGATAGATTTATGCATAATTTTGCTATTGCATAATGTTCAAGCCTAAAATTAAAGTAGGGTTTAGGGTAATTAAGTTTAAAAGCAAACAAACCGCAGATCTTATATGAGCATTGACAGGCTTCCCTAGCTGTCGCTCGTTTTCACTCTTTCTACTTAGTTATCTAGATTTCATAAATACAAATTAATCTATTGTTTATCAAAGGCAGATAAAGTATAAATATTTATCTGGAAAGTGAGATAAGGTTAACCATTGCTATTTCAAAATGCTGATAAGTTCTTGGGAGCTCTTTCTTTATCCAGAAAGATGTAGGATTTGCTTATTTATAGTCAACTACTAGTCGGATGCAAATAAATAGAAGTCCGACGTGCAATTTATTTTGGTTATTATTGCGTTTAGTTGGCTTACGTTTTAATTAAGGGACTTAAATAAACATTCTTCCTGTTTGATGTATACAAAAAGTTAGTTTGTAAACTAAAGAGAATTTTGACAACTAGTTTCCTCTACAGTATCTGTAAATATATTACAGTTTTCTTTTGTTGTGAAACTAAGATACTAATTTGTAAGCCACTAGAAGTTTGCAATACGTCTGGGTCACTATCCAGGTCCTGGAATCTCCTGATGTTCAAACACTACCAAGACTTTGCTATATCGAGTGTACCAAAAAAGTTCACCTCCATTAACGTACAGCAAATATTATGAAACTTATTAAGCTTACCCCAACGTCTATATAGTACCATTCAAAGACTATTGACTATCGTTACTGAATCTCATTGACTATGAGCTCATCTTCCTACCTTGCCTTCTGAGAACAGATCACCCACGAAGCATATAGTTTAACCACCCCTATCTCCGACCTATCGACATGGCAGTTACAATTAATGCTACTGTAAGACTTCCGGTTTGGGTTTCTAATTTTCATTGTTTCCATAACAACGTATTAGCGGTACAGTTTGTAGAAATGGGATAGGCAAGCAGAAAAAGGTTGAGAATATAAAACTTAAAGATATTAATTGTAACATGTAAGGAGACTTTCGTGATTAATAACCTTTTTTAATAAGTTATTTATTTTTATAGATAACGATATATCGTTCGCTTATTTTAAAGATTTTTCGTTTGTAAATACATTATTTCTTTTTAGAAATTAAAGTTTAATGCCTTCCTTCCATATAAAAATTTTTCGTTTTATGCTTCTTGACATTGTCGTAATTTATGATTTGGGAACGTTAAACTTTTCTGACGTTCTTTTATAAAATGTTTTCTTAATACTAAATTAGAGATATATTTTACCTCTAAAATTATATTTTTCTGGTTTCATTTCTGCAATTCATCTAAATTTACACTCTTATCGTTGGGTTATATTACCCTTAAACAATAAAGCTGTCAACTTGACAGGCATAGACAAGATTTATTTTCTCTATAATTCTCTAATGCAAGGTGCAAGTTCTCGCTACATCTCACCCTGCTTGCACTATGTGATTGGTTTCTCTAAACATCCGATATGTTGAACAGCCAATTATCTGTTGGCACAACCCTCTTGGGAGGACTGAGCGTGCCATTTCTTGCTTGAAAACTCAGGAAATTTTTCTGCCGCCTCCGTTAGCACCACATGTGCCTCTTGTGTTACTCTCCTGTGGGATATTTTGGACTTTCGTGAAGTACCGAGAAAGTAAAAAATTTCTGCTAAGGTTAATTGTACCCGAGTGCAAAGATCGTCATTTAATTCTGTCTTAATCTTAATCTTAATCCCCGGATGTATCTATATTTATCGTTCCATATTATTAAACGCATTGCCAACAGGTGGAATCTTTCAATTAAACCTACATTGAACTCTCTCAACTTACCGTACCGCTAATTCTTTTATAATACCCGAACTTTTTTATGTTTCGAACTGCCTACGAAATTCGCACTTCCGTACTCTAATTGGATGTGTGATAAATCACTCAATATTACTGTATTAACTAATGTATAAGGGAGGCCTCCATTACCTGTAAATATTTATGTAATATCTGCGATTTAAAATTTGTTTAAAAGTGCCGTCAGGTTAGTGAACTTTGTGCTAACAGCTGGTTCCGCTCTCTAAAAAATATATTCTGAGATGGTAAATACATGTTACCTTTATTTTGCTTAACGTCTTATAAAGAAGCATCGTTGGCACACACAATCTGCCAACCTACCTTCGCAACTACTTGCGAAATCTATCTACATTTGGAGAAGAGCAACCCCGTTGTAAAAAGGTCACTCACACCCTGCTTCACACTGGTCAAAGACCGGTTAAAACCATTGTGTTATAGAAATATTTGGTTCATTGAATCATAACTTAATTATTTTATTTCGAAAATTGTTCTTTATTTCTTTGAATCCTTTTATGCATATTATTTATAAACTTAATGGGTACCTTTATCGTTCACTTATGATAAATATTGTTAGCGTAACGTTGCAGTTTGGCAAGCTATTTTGTTTACCGAGTTATCTATTTATATCCTGTAATTGAAAACCATGGTTAATTGCAATATCACCTGCAGGTAATGGACTTAGAAACATTGTTATTATTTGTATGCTTCTTTCATAAAGGATCAAGGAATCTTATTTTAATATTCACGGTCGGTTCATCATATGTATGTGTACCTGACCTTCATTGTTCCAGTGTTTCTTGTTTTGTACTGGTTTACTGGATCGTATACGTTGATAAGTTTCACCTGATCGCATTTATTATTTATCTGTCTATATTTTTGTACTGTTGTTCCGCTGTTCATTATTGTTTATTTAAGTGTATAAATTTCTTATTCAATATTGTAACAGGACTGCTGTATCTTGGTTCTTGTACAATCACTTCTTTACAGTATGCCAATATATGTCTTAATTATTTTTGATCTTTTATTAAGTTACGAGCATAATTGTTAAAACCTTACAGGAACAGCTGACCTGGATTCTAGTGACGTCAACGCTCTCATACGGATTCATTATTTTGAGATTATCTTGTGTAAGTAAGCATCTAACTAGAGTGCAGTAGATCTCCATTTCATTTATCTGTGTATTATTCGAATCTGTGGTTCGACCCTGGCTAACATGTCGTCTACCGATCTATATATGAAGATCAGTTGTGGGATCTACTATTCGAAACTAGATCACCGACATTTTACTACAGCTGGCGCCCTCTCAGTATCGAAACGCCTATTATTATCTAAGCTCTCTTAGCTAACGACCCGTCTTCGACTGTATAAAGGCTAGTATTGCAGGTGGCATATCGACTTTGTATATGTTTATACTACCGATGGGTCACTAATCCCAGTTTTTTCCGTAACAAACATAGCTAACATCACTGAAACGGGAAAAAATAAGCTTTCCCTTGAGCCGAAAATCGCTTATTTATTATATTAAAAACTATCAACTTTATGCTATATCTTGAATGTAAAACAGTTGACAATCGTTTGGGGATAATTATCGTATCCTACGTATAAAACCCTACAAGTTACTCTTTTACTGTCTTTTCTTACCTTCGGTACCTTCGCGGTTTTCAAAACAAACTGATTTCGGAATATCTGGTAGGCTATGAGAAATCGGTCCCGTTTAGCAACTGTTTCTTATGTACTCCTCATGAGAAAATTGTTTGCCTATTTAACCGACCTCGTATCTCTTACGGTTTAAAAGATCTCAATATATTTCCCTATCCTTAAGGCGTCGTTCGATGGTACTATGGACATTTGTGTATGACCCTTTCCTAGGAAGTTCTGCCTAATTATAATATTTCTTTTCTATTGAGAATTCTAGGAGGGCATTAGAAACAACTGAACTTTTGTTTTGGGTAACTACAGTCGTTACTGTACCACTATTTCCTTAGTGTTGTTTTTGTTAAAAATATACTCTGTCAGAAAATCTGCTAGTATCGTAGCGAAAGTACTAGCTTTGATTCTTTCTTGTGAATCATCCCACAAACAACACAAAACTTTTTTGTTTGCTAAGTTGCACAATGTGTAGCTATGCACACAAAGCTTCATCTTATAGTAGATTGCATTTGCCTGTAACAGTGGGGATAGCTTAAGTGCTTGTACTTCAACTACAAACAGGCCAATCTCTTCCGAATTATTTATTGCCTTTTCTTTATTCTTCTGCTTACTTTCACGGGCTTGGTTCTTTTTTGGATGTTTATTGTACTCCTCATCAGAAAGGTTTTTCCACTTTATGCGAAATGCAAACGTTACACTAGTCTTTCTTTAGTTTGAATATACTAATCTTAGCCTTTTCCATTTCTTCCATGAGTACTACCTTAGAAAGATATTTTGCTTCCTTCTCTTCACAATAATGTACAAACTCACGATAAAAATCAGCTTTGCTAGCAAAAATCTGCTTTTAATAGAGTTTGATAGTTTTTGCCTTGCAATAATGTGATTCCATTTTTGGAATTGTAGATAAGTACCGTCTAAGACTGATCCTTGCTTTTTCCCCGGTAGCCTGCCTTCTGTTTTTCCTTCCATTTATGGCTCCTCTCTAGGAGCGTTCATTTTATAGCTTCTATTAGCATACCCTTTTGCTGTCTACTCACTTAAGTCCAAAGTCAGAAAAAA
>VTPC01081182.1:0-11653 GCA_011009095.1 Ignelater luminosus | reverse complement strand
GCTTTTGCTGTGCCTATGGTTTGGCGGGAACCTACAAACCATACAGAAGACTGCTATTTTTGCTTGACTCCGCCTATAAAGGCAGGATTGTCAATGAAAACAAGAGGAACAGTTCAATATCCGAATCTTCCATCTGCTATTCGACCCATCCCACATTCAGACAGTTGACCAATTTCTACTCCACCCCAAAATTATGAGTTGGAAGTAGAAAATGAAGACAGCGTGGAAGAAGAAAAACCCAACAAGCCTTCAACATCCCATGACCCTGCTTCTGAAGAAAAAGATGATCAACCGCACAGATTGAGCTAATCGGAGTTGAGGGATCTCATTCAAGACCTTGACTTACAGGAGAAGGCGGAACGTCTAGGGTCAAGATTACAGCAATGGAATCTTCTTTAACATGATGTCAGGGTTTCCAAGTACAGACAACGTCAACGGGATCTGCTTTCTTTTTTTGAAAAGAAATACAACCTTGTGTTTTGCTGTCACATTAATGGTTTGATGAAAAGATTGAATTTGAAGCATGATCCAACTAAATGGAGGCTATTCACAGACACCTCCAAGCTTAGTTTAAAAGCTATATTGCTTCACAATGACAACCGTCTTCTTTCTATTTCTGTTGGTCATGTAGTTCACATGAAGAAGACTTATGCAAACATGACAGCCCTTCTCGACTCAATCAAATATGCTGAACATAAGTAGAAAATCTGTGGCGATCTAAAAGTCATTGCTGTGCTCTTAGGAATGCAATGAGGGTACACTAAATACTGTTGCTTTTTATGTATGTGGGACAGTAGGGATAGGAAATCACATTATATTTAAGCAGATTGGCCTGCAAGAAATCTTAGCTCTAGAGAGAAAAATGTCGTTGTCGAGCCTTTCGTGGATCCAAAGGATGTTTTTCTTCTACCCCCACATATCAAGCTGAGTTTAATAAAGAATTTTGTCAAAGGCATGAACCGAGAAGGCCAGACTTCTAAATACTTGAGAAAAAAATTTCCTAGATTAAGTGATGCAAAAGTCAAAGAAGGTATCTTTGTTGAGCCACAAATACGTCAACTCGTAAAGGATCCTGCGTTCGACCTAGTTTTGGAAGGGAAGGAAAATCAAATTTGGGAAGCTCTCAAGGGAGTTATGCATGGATTCTTAGGGAACAAAAGAGATGATAACTACACTCAGTTGGTGACAGTACTTCTACAAAGATCTCATCAACTCGGATGCAACATGTCCCAAAAAATCCATTTTCTCCACTCCCATCTCGATTTTTCTCGATCTAGTTGTGGACCTGTCAGTGACGAGTACGGAGAAAGGATATTTCTGTGATGGAACGGAGAGCAATGAGGAATGAAGCAATGCTTGCGGACTACTGCTGGTTTGTGTGTAGGGATGCTTCAAAACTCACTTACAAGAGGAAAGTCAAAAGACAGCGATCTTATGAAGCCACCAATTGATTCTCTGTAGATCCAACCACCTGGTAGGTGTAATTTAGGACGTAATTGTCATTAAAAAAAAGAACGATCACACTTTTAATGTTGTTAGCATATGTATTTAATTAATATTTACCATTTTCTCTTAATCCTTTAAAATGAAAAACTTTCACCAATTGTTTATCACAGAAACTAGAGCTAATAAAAAATTTTCTTTGTTTTATTCGTTTTTCTCAACCCAAAATTAGTTGGGCAGTGGTATCCACATACGTTATTTTAACGTATGTGTGTGTATTGGAAATATTGCAAGTCAAACTGATCAATATTTAGTTATTTTGATTTGAGTGAAATACTGTTAGGAAAACTCGCTAATTAACGAAGTTTTCGTACTAAGTTATTTATTTTTATAAATAACAGTATATCGCTTTCTCGTTTTAAATCTTTTCGCCCCTGTAAATACATTATTTCATCTTAGAATGAAGTTTAACATCTTCCTCTAATATAAAAATCTTGCTTAATGCCCCTGACATTAACAGAATTTATGTCGTGAGAATGTTAAAATTCTCTGCTACTCTTTTGTGAACTGTTTTCTTAAATATTAAATTAGAGGCAAATTCTACCTCTAAATGCTTATTTTTCTTGTTGCATTTATACTATTTCCTAGAAATTTGAACTTTTATCTGATAGTTTCATTACCCCTAAAGCTATAATTTTTTTCAGTCTGACAAGCATTAATAAGATTTATGGTCCTTGCAAACATGATATGCAAGATACAAATTTTAATTATGTCCCGCCCTGTTTGCAATAGTTGATTGGATTGTCTAAACATACGATTTTTTCAATAACCAATTATCTGCTAGTTCAACCCTCTTAAGGGGGTTGGAATTGGCATTTGTCGCTTAAGGACTTGAGAGAGTCTTCCGTCAGCTATCATCAAGTCAACACGCTTTCGTTGTGTATTTAGAACTTAAGAAATTTTGCATAATACCGTAAAGTCGATACTTCTAATAAGGTGAAAAGCCTGAGTGTAAATTGCGCGATTGAACTCTGTCTTCGATCTATTAATTAATAATAATTCCCGGTAGGTCCGGATGTATCAAATTCCGTACTCTCGTACCTTCAACATTTCACCGACCAGCGGACCGCTCTCCAGTAAATCCCGCAAGTAGACTCTCGTTCTACCGTTCAGTTCATTATCGTACCGTATTCGAACTCCCTTGTTCTTCGAATTTTTATACGAGATTTGTACTCCCGTACTCTACTCAAATATTTTATAACTTAATTACGATATTGCATTACCGACCGTGTGAGAAAGACGCCCACACCTGTACATACTTATGTGTTATCGTTGTAATATAAGTTGTGCAAAAGTGCCGCGAGTTCAGTGCACTGAATGCTAACAGCTGATCCTGCCTATAATCGGATTAGTTCCTGATAGGTGAATATCGCTACCTATTTCTATTATTTCTTTATGAAGAAGCATTATTGGCAAACCCCAATTGCCAATCTGTCGTCGCAATTATTTGCGAACATTATCTACAACTTTATCTTCTTGCCACCGATCGTCTCGAACTGGTGAAAGACCTGCGAACATCAGTTGCTATTAGCGAAAAGCCTGTTGAACCGTTCACAGTGATACAGACAGAGTCAACGATAATGGTGCACATGGCACCGGCCTCAGAAGCTTTTGCTTCTCTTAAGCCAATTTTGATTGCAGAACGCAGCGTCCGTTCACATCGGTGGAGGCGAGGAATTTGGAGAGGGGATACGGCGACGAGGCAAGGGCCCCGGAGAAGGAGGGGCGGCGCCGGCGCAAGGGTGTGATGATGGTCTTCTTGTTGTGTTGGTTGGTGGCATCTCTGGAGCGATGATCTTCTGGCTTCGAGGGACAGGGGAGAAAAAAAAAAAGGCTCCCTCAGAACGGTGTTGGTGTTCGTGTAGTGTGTTGTTTAACAGAGTGTATGTGTTTGTGTAGTGGTGTGAGTGTCTAGGTGTGGTTGGTGTGCCGTGGACTGGTGCTGTAGCTGTTGCTGTTCCGGCATTTGCCTTCACCGCTGGGGGAAACCACGGAAAACCCCTCACAGTGATGACAGGACTGTTAAATTTATTTGCGCAGAGTAAATTAGATTACATGTCGAATTATAACGTAACTGCTGTTACCCAATTCAAAACGCACGTACCGCCAGGAGATAAAATCAAGAGACTCAGCTGACCTCTCATTGGTACATTATTGCGCCAATGACATAAACCACGCCTCTCCCAACTCCAAGGGAATGGGACCCCAACTGCGATTCGGTATAAATATCGGACCGCGAACTCGAAAAAGTGTGTGTGGCCTGACATAACGTTCACGACAGGAGTTATCCTTTTTCCAAATTCACCAGCCATAGAGGAATTAAGTTTTCTAAATGGCAGCCACCTACGGTGGCATTTTTCATCGATACTCCTCCTCCTCCTCGAAAAAGTGACACGCAGTCCGGCCGCGAGTGCAAAGCGAGGCAGTCGACCCGGTCTCCAGCGCGAGTGTAGTGCATCGGCGACGAAGAGTACGGGCTCAACCAACAGCGCGGTAGTCGGGGGCTACCGCCATCCCTCCCTCCAGAGTCTGTGTATTGGAGGGCACAGGCCTGGCCCAATTTCCACCGCCAACGGAGCGACTTGAGGTCGCATTGCTGCATCATCCCACCGACCGTCAGTCTTCAGGAACTGGGGAGCTTGAGGACCGCGACCGCCACATATCCTACCAACCCAAGATGCAGTAGATGGATCAACGGTCGCTCCACCACCAACCGGTGCCTGCGTAGGGGTGCGTAGGCCCGGCCAACTCCATCCACACATCTCAGCCTCATCCGACCGGCCCGGGTAGCTACCGGACCGCGAGCAACCCAATTCCTTTCCCACCCAAACCCTTGAGCCCGAGGCTCCTCAAGGTACCAACTCCGCTGCGCCCGGAAATTCGTCGCCTTTCCGCTACACTTCCCGCCAAATCCTTTCCTGCCATAACTTCCCGGCAAATCATTTCCCGCCAATAATTCCCGTTACACCACACTCATTCCACAACCGCCACACTGTTCTCACTAGGGTTTTCCGTAGTTTCCCTAGTGGTAAAGGCAAATGCCGGAACAGTTTCTGCACTAGTCCACGGCACACTATGCACACCTAGACACTCATACATCACCACTCTAACATATACACACTCTCACACCCCTCACTACACAATTCCAACACCGTTCTGAAAAGAACCGCCGCATCGTGTTCCATCGTCGTCACTGTGTGACGGCTCGCTGGCTGTCCTTGGGCATTTCACCTGAACATGGGTCATCGACATCGGCGGGGATTATGAAGGACCCTGCTTCCGGCCTGCTCCAACGTCGCCACCAACCATCACCGCCGTGGACGGGCGTGCGGACTGCTTGGTACGTGACATGACTTGACGTGACATTGACGACCAACCTTTTTCTTTCCAACGCACCATTCCGTTGACTTCCCTCTTATCCATCCAACAACCACCACCAGGCTTAAGAGAGGTTAAGTCCTCTAAGAAGCCGGCCGCCTACGGCGGCATTTATTACATTGACGACGGCGAATAAGTGACAGTCCTGCCTCGGCAGCGAAGCGAGGCATTCAACCCGGTCTCTAGTGCGAGTGTAGTGCATCGGCGACGAATAGTACGGGCACAACCAACAGCGCGGTAGTCGGGGTGCAACTCCATCCTTCCCTCCAGAGTCTGTGCATTGGGGGGCACAGGCCTGGCCCAACTTCCACCGCCAACGAGGCGACTTGAGTTCGCACTGCTGCATCATCCCACTCAACCATCAGTCTTCAAGAATTGGGGAGCTTGAGGGCCGCGACCGCCACATTCCAACCCAACCCAAGATGCAGCTCCACCACCAACCGGAGCCTGCGTAGAGGTGCCTAGGCCCGACCACCATCATCCATTCAACAAAGCTTCTTCCGGCCGGCCGCGACTAACCCAATTCCTTTTCTTGCCCAAGTCCTTCAGCCCGAGGCTTCTCAAGGTACCAATTCCACCGTGCCCGGAAATTTGTCGCCAATCTGCTATACCGCTCCCGCCAAAAATAATTTCCCTACAAACCCCACCCATCCTAATTCCTCCGCTCCTCCCTCCGCGCCACAATTCTTTAACCACAGATACCACACTGTTCTCACTAGGGTCCTCCGTGGTTTCTCTAATGGTGAAGGCAAATGCCGGAACAGTTTCTGCACTAGTCCACGGCACACTATACACACCTAGACACCCACACATCACCACTCTAACATATACACACTCTACACCCCTCACTACACAATACCAACACCGTTCTGAAAAGAACTGTCCGCATCGTGATTCATCACCGTCGTCACTGTGTGACGGCTCGCTGGCTGTCCTTGGGCACTCCACTCCAAAATGGGTTATCGGCATCGGCGGGGATCCCGGAGGACCCTGCTACCGGCCTACTCCACCGTCGCCACCAGAACATCATCGCCGTTGACTAGCGTGCGGACTCCTTGGTGCCTGACATGACGTTGGCGATTATCCATTTTTCCATACTCACCAGCCATAGAGGAATTAAGTTTTCTAAATGGCAGCCACCTACGGTGGCAATTGCCTTGATCTCTCCCTTTCTCTCTCTCTCTCTCTCTCTCTCTCTCTCTCTCTCCCCCCCTCTCTCTCTCTCTCTCTTTCTCTCGAAAAGGTGACAGTCCTGCCTCGGCAGCGAAGCGAGGCAGTCGACCCGGTCTCGAAGAACGAGTGTTGTGCATCGGCGCCGATTAGTACGGGAACAACCAACCCTCCAGTGTCTGTGTATTGGGGGGCACAGGCCTGGCCCAATTACCACGACCAACTGGGCGACTTGAGGTCGCACTGCTGCATCACCCCACTCGACCGTCGGTCTTCAAGGACTGGGGAACTTGAGGGCCGCGACCGCCACATTTCCAACCCAACCCAAGATGCAGGAGATGGATCAACGGTCGCTCCACTACCAACCGGAGCCTGCATAGGAGTGCGTAGGCCCGGCCACCATCATCCATTCATCTCAGGTAGCTACCGAGGCCGCGATTAACCCATTTCCTTATCCCGCCCAAGTCCTTGAGCCCGAGGCTTCTCAAGGCACCAAACCACCGTTTCCAGAAATTCGTCGCCAGTCCGCAACACCGTTCCCGCCAACAATTTCTCGCCAACAATTTCCCGCCAATCCCCCCCTATCCTAAATCCTCTCTTCTGATTCTGAAAGAAACCGTTTTTGCCGCCAAATTCCAGTTTCCTACACCTAAATTATACCCATCTTTCATTCATATCCTTGCTTCTACTTTGGCACGGGGCATTCAACAACAACGAGGAGGCGTCACCCACCAGCAAGAGGCGTACATCATAGAAGAGGCGGCCACCAACCAACAACGGAAGCCGGCCGCAACCCAACAGCTACACCAATACGAGCCAGTTAGTGAACGTTTCACCAGATAATACTATTCCAGCCATAGAGGAATTAAATTTCCTACATGACAGCCACCGACGGTGGCAATTTTCGTTGACTCGACAAAAAAGTGAGTTCACTCCAACCAGCGACCAAAAGAAAAAAAAGAAAAAGAAGAAGAAGCAGCGCAAGAAGCAACCTCCACGATCAATGGGTCAACGGGTCAACGAGCTCTCGCTCAACCTAGCCACCGACGTTGGGGTTTATTTAAAACGGACTTCGTGTTTTATTTAAAGAACTCCTCGAATACTACGCTACGACCTCCTGCACTTCGAAGTCGACCACGCTCTTATTAGAGCGCAACGACACCTCCACCGACGCTGCAACGAGGCTTCAACACGCCCGCACCACTGAGCTAATACGGTGTTACTATTGTGGGAGGCAACCATCACCGAAGAGGTTCGACCAGCACCTTCCCCCTTGGTGACACTGCCTTGTTCTGAATTTTGATCTTTCATTTGTTTAATCTTTATGAACAAGATTTGCATGTAATTAGCATTTATTTTTGTTGTTTGTACACGCTAAAGATTATTAACGTAACGCTTTGTTATTCAATAACCTTATTTGAATGGTCTTGTTTAACAATAACTTTAATTAGATTATTTGGCTTAACATACTCTTTATCTGTTTTTTACAATCGAGAGCATTGGCTCTATGCAACAACATCTGCAGGTGGTGATTTTAAAGTTAAACTTTGCATTACTTACTGTTTCGTTTATTCTTGTTATTATTTACGCTTTTACATAGGTGTATACCTATGAAATGAGACTTTCAGCTATTAGACCACAGATGTCGCTAGGAGTATTTTTAAACTGTCCCAAATGTCTTATTTTTGTCATCTGTCAACAATATTCAATTCATTGTTTGTGATGTTTTATACAACAACGCATTTTTTTTCGCTCTTAAAAATGTCGAATTTCGTGCCTTCAAACTACGATTTGCGGACATCGTTGATTTTCTGTTATCAATTGAAGAAAAACGCTTCTCAAGCTCATCAAATGCTTTTAGAAGCTTACGGTGGACATGCTCTAAGCAGAGCACAGTGCTTCAGGTGGTTTGAAAAATTCCGAAGTGGTGATTTTAGCGTGGAGAACGAGGAACGTGGCCGGCCACCGAAAAAGTTTGAGGACACCGAATTGCAAGCATTGTTGAATGAAGATGATGGTCAAACGCAAGAAATGATGGCAGAGCAGTTGGGAGTGACCCAAAAAACCATTTGCAAACGTTTGAAAGACATGGGCATGATTTTAAAGGTCGGAAGATGGGTGCCGCATGAACTGACTGAAAGGCAGCAAGAGAACCGAAAAACCACTTGTGAAATGCTGCTCTCCCGGTTCAAAAGGAAGTCTTTTTTGCATCGAATCGTTACGGGTGATGAAAAATGGGCCACAAACCAAAATCAACGGCCAAACCAAATCGCTTCGGCCGCAAGGCAATGCTGTGTGTTTTCTGGGATCAGCATGGTATGATTTGGTACGAGCTATTAAAACCAGGTGAAACAGTTGACGGTGCACGCTACCAACGACAATTGGCCGATTTGAACAGCGCTATACACCGAAAACGCCCAGAATATGCCGATCGGCGTCACAAAGTAATTTTTCTTGATGACAATGCACCACCACATCGAACAAGAGCGACCCGGGAATTGGTGGAGACGTACGATTTGGAACCGCTGGTGCATGCGGCTTACTCACCAGACTTGGCGCCTTCCGATTATCATTTGTTTGCATCGATGGGCCACGCACTTTCCGAGCAGCGCTTCAATTCTCACGAAGAAGCCAAAAAATGGCTCGATGATTGGTTTGCGGCCAAAGACGGCCAATTTTTTTGGCGCGGCATTCACAAATTGCCTGAGAGATGGGTAAAATGTGTCGCTAGCGATGGCTATTATTTTGAAGATTAAATTTGTAACCATTTTTTGTTAATAAACGTTTAAAATTGAAAAAAAAGTCTCATTTCATAGGTATACACCTATGTACTTTGATCTTTTATTGTTTTGCGAGCATACTGATTTAATTACAGGGAACAGCTGTCCAGGAACCAGTGGCGTCGACTCTCTCACACGACTACCTTATCTCAAGTTTACTTTATGATATTAAGTATCTTATCAGAGTCTCTATTTTCTTTCTTTGTGTAATATTCGAACCCGTGGTTCGACCCTGGCTAACATCTTGCCTATTGACCTATATATGAAGATCAGCTGTAAGGCCTTTTATTCAAAACTAGGTCATCGTCATACAACTAAAGCTGGTGCTCTATTAATTTCAAGAACCCTAAGATTATCGTATTCCTAATACCGCATATCGCTTGCTCTAAGCTTTATTAGCCGACGACCCGTTTTCTACTGTAGAAAAGTTAGCATTTCAAATGGCATACCTATTATGTACGAGGGCGGTTCAATAAGTACCCGTGTTAGAAATGAAGACACAAGTTTTTTCAAAAATTTTTTTTATTTTTCAACATAGTCTCCTTTTAGAAATATACACTTCTCCCAACGTTCCTGCCATTTTTTTAACCCCTCCAAAAAATAAGATTTGTCGAACTCTCCAAAATACGCCTCTATCTCAGCGATGACTTCCTCATTTGAGCTAAATTTTTTCCCAGCAAGCCATTTCTTCATGTTAGGAAACAAGAAAAAGTCGCAGGGAGCCAGATCGGGTGAATACGGGGAGTGCGACAGCAATTCATAACGCAATTCATGCAGTTTGGCGGCGACAACTCCGGATGAATGTGCTGGTGCGTTATCGTGGTGAAACAGCGCCTTCTTTTTCGCCAAATGCGGCCCTGTCTCCTTCAATTTTTTGTCGAAGCTGTCTAATAACTTACTGTAGTATTGTCCAGTGATCGTTCTTCCTTTTTCTAAAAAATCCATGAGGATGACGCAGTTCGCATCCCAAAAAATCGTCGTCATGACCTTTCCGGCCGATGGAACCATCTTCGCCTTCTTTAGAGCAGATTCACCGGGAGAAATCCATTGTTTTGATTGTTGCTTAGTTTCCGGTGTGTAATGATGAATCCAGGTTTCATCAACGGTGACAACTCGGCGCATAAACTCCTTCGGATTTCGCTTAAATTGCTCCAAACACTGCTTCGAAGTTAACAGCCGCATCCGCTTGTTGTCCACCGTTAGCAATCGCGGCACCCATCGCGCCGACAATTTTTTCATCGCCAACTTATCATCTAAAATATTAATTGCCGTTCCGGTCGACACACCTACGGCTTCTGCTACTTCACGCACTTTCGTTCGTCGATCAGCGAGAATCATGTCGTGGACTTTTTGAATGATTTCCTCGGTAACCACGTCTGCCGGGCGTCCTGATCGCTCCTCATCAAAAACGGATGTTTAAATTCGTTAAACCAATATCTAACTGTGGTCATAGATGGCGAAGTGTCCCCATAAACAGCATTCAACTTTGCTTTTATCTCCTCGCATTTTTTCCCATCCAAAAACAGAAAGCGAATTACCGAACGATACTGCTCTTTTTCCATCTTAGCTAAAATCACGAAACACGTCTTACTCAAATGGCTGTCAAATCCAAACTAACCTATCAATCAGTCTGCAATTTGTTATACCGTCGTTTGATAGATGGCAGCACACGATGATAACACCAACTTCCCTCAGGAACGCCTTCTGTCGTCAAACACGGGTGCTTACTGAACCGCCCTCGTATATGATTACACTACCAATGGGTGTCTAATCTCAGTTTTACCCGTAACAAACACTATGAATACAAGATGTCTTTACGACGAAGAATACCAATATAAAAACATGTTTGATAATTACAAATCTTTTGATAGCGGAATTGTGATTTCTTTGTATAAGAGTTGAATTGGATTAAAATAAAATCATTAACAGACAGAGGATATGTGAGAGAGGTAATGGTAATCGATTAAGTAGTCATTAAGCCACCACTCGGCATTTACATTATTCCACTAGTATATTAACTAAGTGATAACGGGTGAATTTTACCGAACTTCCATGAGCGTTATCACTCGCTCATGTTCTCTCTTTAATTGTTAGATTCTAGGTATAATGCTGATTTAGATTAACTTAAGATTCAGTTAAATTAAATTTAATTATTAACAAAATAAATCATCTCATGATACTATAGTTTATGTTAACACAGTCAAATTCAGTTGCTTTATTCTCTATTCGGTTTTCAGTAGAGGAGATGATAATGACAATTAGAAAATTGTGTTAATTATTTCAAACCAAAAATGCCGTAATTAAAGAAATTACAAATCTGTAAACAAAATACAGTGCGTGTTGTAGAAGATTAATAAAATGTTTAATTACTTACCTGTGGTACTGTGAAAACTTCCTGCAATACATAATGAGAGCAGACAAGCGCGTGCCATACTCTATGATGACGAAAATCTTTTCCAACAAGTAATTATTGTCAAAAGGATATTAGCCAGTACCTACCTATACAGTTGCGAAAAAATTTTAGAACAGCTTCGATTTCTGTTATTGAATAATTATACTTAACAAAATATGTTAGTTTTAAATGTAATTCTGAAAATAAGCAAAACCATTTGATTTGCATATCAGTGATGTTACATTCAAGCAATTAAAATTTCCTCATATGATAAAAGAAGGTTTTCTTACAAGGGTGTGCTGTGTATTGTCAGTAGTCTTAACTACTAAATTCAAACTGAGGTTTAGGATTCATGGCAGATAGCACTAGTGATAAAAAACTTTCATCTTGTGTTTATAAAAATAAATTCTAATCACGTATTGTTTTTTTT
>VTPC01081180.1:0-12457 GCA_011009095.1 Ignelater luminosus | reverse complement strand
TCTTAATTACTACAACTAAGGTATATTACAAAATAACTAGCAGTGTTTTATTACTCCTTTTCGGCAAATAACATCAATCCTTTCCTTGGTGGACATTTTGGTCAATTTTTCCTAAATAGTACTTAATACGACTAAGTAGCTGGTCCACATTTGCAGCTCGCCAGCCTTTATTATACACCTTTCCTTTCAAAAGTGACCAAAAGTCTTCGACTGGACGAGCTTCAGGACAGTTAGCAAGATTGTCTTCCTTTTGGACAAACTTGATGTTTCCATTCCTCAAACTATCGGTCATAATCTTGGCGTAATGCGAGCTAGCAAGATCAGGCCAAAACACTTATTCGTTTTATTTATAATTTTTACGAATGTAAGGAATCAGTCTGCGCCGAATACAATCATTTAAATAGGTTGAAGAGTTGATTGCAAAATCACATTTGTGAATCAAGGGGAAACTCATTTCTTTTGGGCCGATGGCTATCCAAACAAAAACTTTTTCTTCAAATTTTGCTTTTGTTCCAATATTGTAGATTGTCGATTTAGATACATTTTTGTACGAATATCGTTTATAAGTGTACAATTTGCCAAGAGCTCTATTTTCTTTATAAAACTTATACACACGATTTTGGAACTCAAATTTTTTCAAGCTCATTATATAAAATCTTCAAGCGAACTGACAACTCAACGGGTGGCAGTTCAATACAACAAATGCCTACTTTATCTACCAAAACCAACCAGATCTTACCAAACGACTAAATAATGTTACAACATGAATTTTTAGGAAGCATCCGTTATTAGAAGAGGCCATTAGCTGATATGATATTAATTTTTTATGGACATAATGTGATTTTGAAACTTTTTCTTAGTTTTTTTATAAATTATTCATTTAACAATGATGATTAAGCACTGGTATCAATTAACGCAGATACTTCAATGCTATTTACTAGAATTTTGACGAAAGGTAAACTTTGTATAATTTTTATTTTCATTTTCAGTACCACTTTCCGGAAAATTTATAAATTCTTTAGGATGCAAATAATTTAAACCCGGTACTTTTATTTGAAAATCCTGACCCCTTACTTTATTTAGTTCTTTTGATGCGTTTTCTTCATGCACACTTGCCTCTACTGTTATTTTATTTTCACAATAATTTATTGGTATTTTTCTTTCTTCATAATTCTCTTTCCTTTTATTCACAGCTCTATCTTTATTATAATAATAATTTTCATTTTTCGGTTGCTCATCTCTCTTCTTATCATATCTATTTTTTTCATAATACCTTTTATTTTGATAATTATTCCTTAGGTTATTATTATTATTATTATTATTGTATCTATTATAATACGTTCTTGGTTGATCATTCTGTGGGTATGAATTTGTTTTCTTTGTAGGCATTCGATCTCTTGTATCGATTCTTATCTACTTTATCATAACTCTTCAAAATTTCCAAGAAAACATCAAATTCTTGAATATTTGCTGGATAAATATGGCGATATATTTCATTATCAAAATGTTCTGCCTATTGCTGTATTATTTCTGATGTATCTAACTTATCATCAATTTGTTGAATAACATAAAAACGATCCAATGCATATTTCTCCCTTGTAATTCCATATTCGGGATCATATCTTCCATATGATAAATTATTTTTTACCTCCCTTTTTCTGAGATATTCCCCAAAACTTTTTTATAAACGCGTTCCTGAATTTCTCAAAATTTTTAAACTCATCCTCATGAATACTGAACCAATTCTGGGCATCACCTGCTAAAGCTAATTTAATGTTCTACATTACAATATTGTGGTCATAAATTCCACGTATCTGTTTCTTAAGATTGTCCAAATGGTAAGTTAAATCCTTTATAGACACTTTTGGGTTGACCAGTTTGTGATTTCCTAAGAATTTTGTCATATTTCGAATCCTGCTATCTAATGTGCATTAACGACTTGATCCGTGATTGACTGCCGTTAACATCGATTTCCTTTCAATATTTTTGCTTATTTGATCCAATTCTATCCTCACACTTTGATGGTAATTTTCTTGTATATTTTCTTTTAAATTTCTTTAAATTTCTTCTCTTGAGTTCTATTCGTTTCCTCAAATCTTTTGGTTTGGTCTTCAAATCTTTTTTTTATTGTCTTGTTTAATTTTTCAAAATTCTTATTTTGTTCTTCGAATCTTTTAGTATTTTCTTGTTTCATTTCTTCAAATCTTTTAGTTTGGTCTTCAAATCTTTTTGTATTGTCTTGTTTTATTTCTTCAAATCTTTTAGTATTTTCGTGTATCATTTCTTCAAATCTTTTATTACTATCTTTTTTCATTCCTAATAAGATTTTTACTAAATCTGATTCTTGTTGTCTTGTTTCTTCTTGCTCTTTTTCTCTCTTTTCAACATCTCCCATCGTTTCTTCGATACTTGTACTTTCTCCTTCCATCTGTTCAATTTCCATATTTTTTTTCCTCTTTTCTGTCCTTTTTTTTCTAGCGATTTAACTCGCTTTGACAGCTTTCTCTTTCCAATATTACTAGACAACTACTAAAGTGATAATTATGTATGAAATAACATGAAAAATGAAAATATCTTTCCTGTAAAGCTCAAGAATTTAGTGAATTCTAATTAAACTAATAAAAACTATGATATTCAAATACTTTGTAAACAAATTACATACAAATGACTATTCTTTTTTATTAACTAATGTTGTTTTACTACAAGTCGGTTCTCTTGAAACTTGCCTTTCCACCTTTGAAAAGATCTTTAATTATATATCTATGTATCTATTATCTTGCCCTACCACGTTGGGACGCCAATTTTATTTATATTATGTGATAGTTTTGAATATATACAGTGCGTCCACATTTCGATGCTTACTACTGAGATTTCGGAAATTGTAAAAGTTACAAAGTCGGTTTAATTAGAAAAGATTTGGCTATTTTGGAGATCAGTTTACTTATGCTTTAATTTTTTCAAAAAAGTTGACGGCTTACTAGATATTTGTTAAAAACGAAAGCATTTCTCACTTAGTGTGCCATTGCTTTAAACAAAAAAAAACTCTTACATAATCAACTAATCTGGAATGTTCTTTCTTAACTATTTACAACTGGTAACTTATATGTATAACAAATTTCAGAATATTTAAAATATTCTATTTAATTGTTTAACTGTTCGTTCTTATGCTCTAAAAATGAATCTAGTGAAATCATTGTTATTATTGTTTTCTTATTTAGGTAACATTTCAACTTTCGAATATCATCACAATAGTGTACTTATGGTGAGCACGGAATTCATTTATGAACACACCCCTGCTGTCACAAATTCACAAATGCTTAACGAAGTAGCAAGCAAGCGCTAAAATTTCATATTATAAATAGTCCATACTTACTACTTTAGCGACTTAACCGCGTGATCGTAATGAGCATTTCAGTAAATAGCATACAGCAATCTACTATTAACTAACGTGAAGCATTTTGCAATGACCTTATTTGCTGTTGCTCTTTATAACCATATTAGTTTTAAATAATTGTCCCAAAAGCATGCAAAACAATTTCACATCATAGGTATATATTCCGAATGGTCGTTGACATGACTACGATTGCTGACTGCTGTCACTGTTCCCCGTTAATATACCTTTTACAATGTAATGTTGAACTGTTTATTCGTTAAGACACCTCAAAGCTGATAACGCTAAAAAGTCTTCAACTCTGTACAGTCAATAAATAACACCGACAAACTATAGGGTAAATTCCTGGTTATGAGACAAGTATTTCTTCAAAGGATACCTTTGGCCAATTCGTCCTAGTTGAGAGTTATCGCTCTTCAAAGCTGAGTGCGTATCGTCGTTACTTGTAAAAATATCAAAAATTCATGTTTATAAGTTGTAGCGAACTGTCTTTCTGGTGTTCTAAACTTGCTTTCAATTATACACTTGCAATTCGACGTATAATCAGAAGTAGTTTTAAAATAAACAGAAGGCATTTCTATACAGCTCTTCTTGGAAAGACTTTTTGATATTATGACACACAACAACGATACAGCCAAAAGTTAACATGCTGCACACGCCTTTGAAGACTGATAACTTCGGAACTAGGACGAGTTGACCACAGGACTAATTTGAAGAAATAATTGAGAAAGTCCATGGCGGTAACATCAAACTCATAAAGGCTGTAAGATTGTCTTGGTATTGCTAAAGAGATATACAGGGTCGCTAAAAAGTATGGAAACACACTACCCCCTCAGAAACGGTAAGTAATAGACAAATGAAATTTGGAGAACGTAAAGTAGGTATTTTGTGCCATGTATTGCGAAGGTAATTAAAAACAAATCTTCAATTGTTTTTTTTTGTATGGCCGCCATATTGAATTCAAGATGGCAGTCGTACGGAAAAAACATGTGAAGATTTGAAATTAAGTTTCTTTGCAAAACATGGCCAACAATGTTTGCTTTAAGAACTCCAAATTTCATTTGTCTATCTCTTACCGTTTTTGCAGGAGCAGCGTGTTTCCATACTTTTTAATAGTGAAACCCCTGACAAAAGAATAGCGAGTATCTCCAAAACCTTTCAAGATAAGTATACGTATAGCGACCTATATACAATTGAATTTGTGTTGCAAATCCCTATCCAAATATGGGGTTATATACAGGGTGTTCTATGTAAATAAATTTATTATGGGGGCCGTACGAAAAAACAATTGAAGATTTGTTTTTAATTCCCCTCTCCAAATTTCATTTGTCTATTACTTACCGTTTCTGCGGGGGTAGCGTGTTTCCATACTTTTTAGCGATCCTGTATACTTCTAATTAGATAGATAGTTTCTTTACGGTCGCTATTGCTTTGATTGTTTGCTTTGTTTTCTTGTATCTTAGTTTCAATAGATCTTACAGAATTTTGTTTTGTTTAGTTCTTTGTACAATTGATGTCGTAATTAAATTTCTTCTAGTGAAGGTGTAATAACACTTCACTTGCATTTTGTCTTACAATTGAAACTAAGTGGTGATTAATATGCTCCATGATGTTGATGCGGTACAAAGATAATTGCGTTACTTACTCTTCTACTATGACTATAATGTTTAATTGTTAAAGCCATGGCCATTAACTATTTTTTCCGTCGACCTCATTAGAAAGTATGTTTTTCAACCCTCATTTTGTGGCTGAAAACTAACAAAGTAATTTGATCTCCCCGAGGGAAACAAAATAATTTTTCATTTCTGTTGTTCAGTTTCTATTTGGTGTTTTTCTTAAATACGTTTTAGACATTATGAACACCAAAGCTATCGTATAATTACTTGCAAAAGTAAATTCTTAATGTAGGTAGAATAACCTGTATTTAGATTTTTCATAATTTTTTCAGTCAACAGTCATATGTGACATTCTGGAATAAAGTGTCTTTTTTTCCTTCGTGCGCTTTGGCTTCGGCTCGTGAAATAAATCACACACTCAGGAAAACAGTGTCACTTTCTTCTCTTGTAACACAAATACCTATTGTATCACAGTTGGTTTTTCATAACAACAGTATACTACAATGTATCTCACGACAGACAGAACAGGCTCTCCTTATGTAAAATTTTCTAGAAATTTAACTATTATTTAAAACTAGCATAAATACATATTATTAGGAGTATCTAACTTAGAAATGAATCTTTTGAAAGAGTGTACCAGTAAGACAAAAATTAAAGAATGCTTGTTCCGCGGAAATAAGTTCTTGTAAGTCTTTTCTTCCTGTCTTTCCATTATGGATTTTTTCCGTCTGGAAGTTTCAATTTCTAATAACGAATGATTTGTTTGACAGCCGTCATAAGATTTGTTTAATTAGACTAGTTACACGCTACTACCTACAATGTTTTGTTTTAAATATGCCGTTAGACATGTAAGACGAAAGCGCTCTACGTGCTTCCATGCAGAAAAACGTTGCAAATTATGAGTATGTTACAGAAAATAATTTTTACCGGTAAACCACAGTGGAAAAACAAACTGCCTAATTATTTTTACTTATTTACGGCCAAATATTGATAAAGAAAATTGTTAATCGCGTTGCTGTTTTGAATCTTCATTAGACCAAATGTAAATACTTTGAAAATTCACAATTCCGTGACAGCTTCATCGGTAGAAAGAATCGATCAAATAAATAGTAGTTCTGTCGCTTATTGCAAGTCTGTGATAAAAGTTTACTCATAATGAATAACAATCTGTATCTAAATGGCTTGGGCTGTCTGGAAATGAAAATAATACAGTAATTGTTCTTTCAAAGTTCTTCAGATAGTACAATCCGAAACGTTTAACTCAGCTGCAAATCTTCGATGGAAAATACAGTCTCTTTGATAAATTTCAAAATTAAAGTCTTGGTGTTGGCGTTTCTAATATTAGGTATTAGGTAATACAAGCAAGAACTAAATCAAGGATAAGAGACGCGGCGAGCATCCGTTAGTCTATAGTAACATTTTTAAATTAGGAATCAAAAAATTTGCGAAAAAACGAATACTTAAATAGGTTTACTTAACGTAAGATGACTAGGAAGTATAACGTAAGTCAGCTCTTGTTTAGCCGTATTCTGAAAGCACGAGATCTGCAGTATAGAAACATAGCAAGCTCCATAGTATTCTTAAAAGCAATTGACAAAATGTCAATTCTTTGTTACAGTCTGGCTGAACAATGCTTAAAGGTTAAGAGTTGCGTAATACTAGATATTGAAAAATATTTACTGCAAAATGCAGCACGGGTCCAGCAAATAAAAAAAATATATGGGTAGTCATTAGAGAGAAGAGAATATCCGAGCCACTTATTTTTTCTGATAGTTCAGTAGACCTGGAATATCCTAACAAGGTTTATCGTTTTTTGCTACATCAACAAGCCTAAAGTTTTCATACAAGGTAGCATCTATATCTATACTTTATAGATCTTAAGCGATGTTTCATGTAACATTTGACTTACAATAATTTTGATGAATACTTAATCTTTACAGACACAGATTTCCTGTCGACCAAACATTAAATGAATTTAAGATGGAATCTTATGATTTTCAATCGTAACATATGTTCCAACCTTTAACTAAAGCTTACACCAGCTTATGGTGATAATATTGACGCTAAAGAACAAGATACGTCTAATATGCCTTAGAGGCTTTGTCATATTGCCATTCCTGAACATTTATTTTAAACGCTTTAAATTGATTTTTGTTGCAGAACTGATACTAGCAAGATGGGATATCGATGAAATAGTGTTCGGACTGCAAGAACTACATTTAAAAGTAAGTTTAGTTTCATATACTTACTATTCTTAGGAAAAACAAATGATTATATTAGATGGAGTTAAATATAAGAAAATAGAAATTAAATAAAGGCCGTGGAGATGTACTACAGGGTGTTTTGAGAATTAGTGCAAATGTTTGCTAGGCGCATTCTTCAACAGAAATTAAGACTTTTTTGACATATAACTATTTTCCTAAAGTGCACAGGGTGTCAAAGTTTCATTTGAAATTCTTTGTTTTTTCAATATCTTAAGAGAAAAGTGATATATCGGTATGAAATCATCTTCTAGATGGTTGTTATTATTATAAAGAAAGTTGTTTACTGCAATGAAACATTAAATAATTGTTAAATTTTCGAAATCTAATCGATTTGGATAAAAGTTACTTTTGCGTTTTTTAATACTAAACTCGAATTTTCGAAAATCTCTGTAATCCAACTATGGTAAGGTCATACGTCATCTCAAATCAGGATGTTATTATTTGCATCGCATTTCTCGACAGAAGTTAGTCATTTCTTGTTACACAACTTTCTTTCTTAAAACGCACCGTTTTCGATGTACAAGGTGTCAAAGTGTAACTAGAAAGAAGAAGCTTAGACACCCTGTATCTCGAAAATGATGTACTTTAGGGAAAACAGTTTTATGGCAAAAAATGCTTATTTTCGGTAGATGAATTGATGCATATATTTGCATTCTGTTTTCAAGATGGTGTATGACCTTACCGTAGGTCGTTAGACTTAAAAGATTTTGGAAAATCCAATATTACTAGAAAATGGCGTATTCTACTGGAAGATTACCTACCATAGCATTGTATATATATCTTAAATATGTTTAGATATGTTGTGGGTAAATGAAATAATTTACAAAAATTTATATGGTTTTTTGTTAAAGTTTCCCATAATCCAAACATCAATCTCATATCAGAAGTATTTTAACATTAAACTTGTTTCGACAAAAATTTATTCTAAGGTTGTAAATCGCCTGTTTGTTTGATCGACTAAATGTGGTTGGTCTTCACCATCCTCAAAACGAACTGTAGAATTTATTATATAAGAAGAATCTTGACTCCTCTCTGTTGCTATGATATCTATTTTTATCTAACTTTGAAATCTGTAGTACTTCTGCATGCTTTTAGAAACCTTTTTGGAACAAAGATGCAGCCTGATTTTATTGTCTTTTAGTTAGAAGCAACTGACTAAAGCCACAAGTACCCAACACATGTACTAGGCTTTCTTTCTTATTGCAATGTCTGCGACAAATTGTGTTGGTAGTGTGATCTGGCAGTGTTCAAACTGCAGCTACATTACACTTCAACGTAATTTGTGAAATGTTTCTTAAGATAATTCTAATTACTTTACTTTTCTTGCTTATACAGTTTCGTATTTCATCTTGATTAAAATAATAATAAACAATGTTCGGTCATTTCAACCTTTCTATAATATAAGCAGTAATTAATTATATAATTCAGATATAGTACATGCAGAATTTTTAGTAACTTCAATTTTAAAATACCAAATTAGATTTCTTCTTACCGTTTAACTGATGCGAAATTAACTTCGATTTCTCAAACCATAGCAGTGACAACTCCAAACAAATCAAGTCATATCTACGAATTTGTTTTACGTAGAAATCAAATTATTTAGAATCAAAGTTGCCTTCAACTGTGTTAATGAAATTGTAAAAAAACGTTACAACTACATACTTTACGTAAGCTAGGAATTACAAAGGAAATCATCTTCAGAATACGATGATTTCCAATTAGTTAATTATTATAGTAGTAACATGTACTGTGTGATGATTTATGTTTAGTTTTTTGTAATATTTTATAACGGACTCGACTCGGTATTGCAGTAAATATAAAATTTACTGGATACTATATTTCAAAGCAAATATGACAATATACGATATACCTATGCAATGAACTTGCGGTAAAGTATTGAAATTTATGTTTGTTAAATCTAGAAACTTGCAGGTTCCAGTATTATTTACTGTTGAATTTCCTTTACCATTGATTTAGTTCTACATAAGAGGCTGTTGTACAAATAGATAGACTACACAAAAATCAATTTTATTGCAAAGATGACAAGACAACAATTAATTAATTTGCAATCTATAATACTAACTACGCTTATTCTATAAAGTAATCTAAATTAAATTTGTGGAATCCACACCAAAATAATTAATGGAACGTAAATCTTTCCATTCCCTCTGCATTACTGCTTATTTCGATTTGGTGGCAATTTTTCTGCCGATTCTTGTTTATACTCTGCAAAATCCTTGGAGATTCTTTGGTGCGTTTTTAAGCCTCGAATATTCTTTTTTGCAAAAACTCCAAAATTGCTCGGTACCTCTATTTCCTTGCCTTTTACGATCGCAGTAACATCTGTTTTGTAATGGCAAGTTACTATGTCAGGCCAGAATAAAGCATGTTTCTGTAATAATCTTCTATAAAAGAAATTAATCGTCGCTTTATGCATTGTTCCAAGTTTTTTTCTCTATTTAACGTCCTGGTGGAATAAATGGATATGAAACTTCACCATTTGCATCACGAACTTGCCAAATTAAAAATTGTTTCTAAAATTCTGCTTTAGGAATAGTTTTATCACAGTAGCTTATTGCATCGCGGTTTTCTGCATGAAAATATTTTTTCCAGAAACATTTTTTGGATCTGATTGTAAAGGTTGGTCGGAATAGTCATCCACGAATTTTCTGTAAAAGTTAGAGACACCCAAAAACGATTGCAGTTCTTTTTTGTGCCGAGGGTGTGATATATTGTTTATAAACTTTAATCTATCTGGGTCCATCTTTAAACCTCCCCCATCCTTGCTTACGGTGTGACCTAGGAATTTAACTTTTGCTTGCATAAATTTAGATTTCATAAAAGTTTCTGTTGCCCCTGCTCTTTGGAGTTAATAAAATAATAAATCTGATTGTTCTAGATGTTCTTCGAGGCAATTAAGATGTCGTCTACATAAACGATGGCAAACGATAAGACCTCTGGGCCCAAAATTTGATCTATGCAGCGATTGAAAATCACCACTGACACATTAAGACCGAATGGTAACGTTTTAAACTGATAGTTGCGGCCATTTACCAGGAACGCTGTGTACTGCCTTGATTCTGAGTGTAGAGGTCAATGATGCTCAAATACCGAGGTTCTTCAGATCGCTCGAGGAGTTCCTCCAAATTTGGTGGAGCATTTCGATCCTCTTCTATAATTTGGTTTGATCTTCGAGCGTCTAAAGCAATTTGTACAGCCCCTTCAAACTTGGAAACAATAACTATCGGGTACGAAAATGGTGAATCCGATCGATTGATGATTTCAAATTCTAACATTCTACTGATTTCTTTTTCTACGGCTTTCTTTTGGCAAATGGTATGGGGTAACTTTTCATTACAAACGGAGTTGGATGTGTGATTTTTAGCCGACATGCAAACTCACTTGTTAGTCCAGGCTTACTTGGAAATACCTCCTCATACTTTCCTAATAACTCAAATAATATTTCTTCCTCTTTATTTTTCATAGAACTGTAATCGATGTTCACTGTGGTGCTGGCAACTGGTCTCTCTGGACAATCTGCCAA
Organism: Ignelater luminosus; assembly: GCA_011009095.1. Classification (NCBI taxonomy): domain Eukaryota; kingdom Metazoa; phylum Arthropoda; class Insecta; order Coleoptera; family Elateridae; genus Ignelater; species Ignelater luminosus. The sequence continues at coordinate 1,642 of VTPC01081180.1, read as the reverse complement.
CGTTACATAAAAATCAGCTTCATCATATATATACTTCATGCTTCTCTGGCGAACATCTATGATTGCTTGCTTGTCGCATGCCTAGAATAGCTGCCGGATTAATTGCTTTGACTATTAAGAACTGTTCCTCGCGCTCACTCTTTCCAATTTGGATATTAAGAAGCGCTTGGCGTGTAACTCTGGTCACCTTCCCAGTTATTCCTTGTACAGTAATCCCTTCGATCGGCAATACTGTTAACGCTGGGTCTTTATCTATTAGCATATTGTAAATATCTTCGGTAATAATACTAATAGAGCTGCCAGTGTCGATTCACATTTTATATTCTATTCCTTCAATTGGATTATATACTGTTTCTGTTTCCTCTACTTCACTTGTCTCAACTGACGATAACCGATCAGATTCACTGCCTTCTTCAGCTCCTTGTTCTTGTTTTCTTTCTAGATTTCTCATTTGAGCCTGTTCTTGTAGCATAGATGCTGTCTCCTGAACATTACTGTCCTCCATGTGCTCAATTATACTCAGATTTTGTTTGTTTTTTCCCGCTATCCCTACTGGATTTGTGTTCGTCTTGTATTGTTGATAGAAATTTTTTTATAAAATTTATTACATGTATCTGCTCCTCGGTTGCGTTTCTTTGGACAGCTGGAGCTTGTTACCCACGCACTTCTAGTATTCCGAACTGGGTGAATTGTAACGTGGTCGTCCTTGTTCCTTTCCTTCTTGTCTTTGCAAAGGAGGGCTGTGTCTTCCATAGTGATTAGGTCTTCCCGGTTGACTACCTCTTCCCTGTGTTTCTTTGTTTCTTACAAACCGTACGTTTCTCGTTTGGTCTTCTCTTCTGTCATTTTCCCTATGATTATAATTGTTGTAGTTTGATGACCAATTATTTCTTTCTTCTCCGTTGGCTTCTTGCACCCTACCTGAGATAGTTACTAGTTGTTGGATCGTACTCGCTCCAGATCCAATTAGGATATTTTCAATATTTCGTGGGAAATGCCAACATATTGCTTCCACTAATGATTTTTCTTCTAGTTTGGGTTGCAGATGTGCTGCTGGCCACCCAGTACCATACGTGATCGACGTATCTGCCGTATCTCTGTTCATAAATCCTTGGAGTACTAAGTTTAAGACGTATTTGCTTTGTATTTCCTCTGACCAAAATTGTCTCAAGAAGTCTTTCTTAAATTCTTCGCATTTATTGCAACTCTCCTCATGAAGTGTCCACCAAGCCTTAGCATTAGCTTCCAGCAATTATGATATAGTACTTAAATTTCCGTGTTGGGTTACATCGAAATGGCTCCAGTAGTTCCCTAATGATCTCAGAAAATGTACTGGATGTATTGTAATTACATTACCATCAAAGTTCCTTGGTCGTTGGTTTATAAGAGGTTCTGCTTTATAAATATCACTTATCAATTAATATATTGTTAATAATAACAATCTTATATTATCAAATTTTCTTTCTTGATAATGGGTTTATAAGGTCTTTTAAGAAATTAAAAATTATAAATACTCCGAGCTTTCGTTTTTTTATTTAAAACTTCTTCGGGGATAATATAAATTATCAAAAAAGAAAGAAAGAAAAAAAACTTAGTTAATTAAGCGTCAAAAGAAATTTTATAAAATGCCTTTACAGAAAAT
>VTPC01081179.1:0-15222 GCA_011009095.1 Ignelater luminosus | reverse complement strand
TTTTTTTCATTAAATGTTGTCCCTAAGTATGGCTCTGCAAGCTTGTTGTGAAACTGAAAAACCCCCATTTTAAATGTTTATTTAAACTTAATAGTCAACTGGGCTCAAATTGGACAGACTGAAAGCAAGCAATTATAGTCAAGGTTATTCGGGTGCATTCTAAAAATATCTGTTTAGAACTTTGAGAAACATGAAAGAAAGTTGTTACCTATGTAGGTATAGATTTTATGACCGCTTTGTGTAGAGGTCCCCAATAGTATTACCGTTGACTACCACAAATCTTTACAATAAACAATTTTATTTAAAATTTAAAGCAATAGGTGTGAAAGACAAAAAAATTTCGAGTTGAAATTTGAGCCTGTGAGGATCAGCCCTGCTTGATTAGAAACTAACTTGCGCCATATTTTTATTTTTGAAAACTCAAGCAAGCTTTGATAGGTATCAAAAACTTATTTCTGAAGTAGGTAAAGTACTTTTTCCGTGAGACATATCGAAAGATTTTATAAGCAAAAGTTTTTCAGAATGCAAATTTATGCAAAATACATTTTATTAGTACTATTAGTTACATATTATAGGAAGGTTTACTCTATGTAACTGCTACCTGAGTAAGCTTTATGAATCATTTCAATATTAATTCCATTTATTGCATTTGTAATTTCCACTTTTAGAACATGTACATCATCATTTAAGTTGCAATTGTAGACTTCTTCTTCTAGGTATCCCCATAACCAAAACTTATTAGGGGCTAAATCAGGAGATCTAGCAGGCCAACATATTGGATCGAAGTGTCCAATCTACCTATCTGGAAAATTTGTATTCAGTAAGTCTTGAACTGTAGCAGTTGAATGACCCGGGCATCCGTCTTGCTGGTAAATAATTCTATTGCGGATTTGTAATGGAACATCATCAGATGAGAGTAACAAAAAGTTATCCAGCATGTCTATATAAGATTCGTGATTTAAGTTGCTTTCCGAAAATATGGGCCTACAATTTTACCATAATAAACTCCGCACCAAACATTAACTTTTTTGTAGCGTAGACTTCTGCTATAAATTTTAGCATGTGGATTTTCTGTAGCCCACATTCTGTTATTTTGGGAGCATACTACACCGTTCGTAGTAACGGTTAATTTGTCCGAGAATATCAAATATTTACAAAATAAAGGTTCTTTTAAAATTTTCTCGCTTAATACCAAGCAGAATTCCAGCCTACGTGCATCACCGCCGTCTTCTAATGTGTGCAAAATAGTTGGTTTGAAAGCTTTGTACCTATTAGCTTTAAGGATTCTCTGTACATGAGTCTTGTTCATGTTTAAATCGACAGCCCATTTTTTAAGAGATGTTTTCGGTTTTGGTGAACGGAGTCTAAGACTACTAGGGTTGCAGCATCGTCTTCGTCATATTTCTTAAGTTTTCTTTTTTCATCTTTAACATCACCAGTGGCATTAAATTTTTTCAAAAGATTTATTAAAGCAGGTATAGACACATGTAAAACTGGATATTTCTTATTAAATACATTAATGGCATACTTGTACGAAACATTTCCAATACCATAACACTTCACTAAATAAATTCTTTGTGCAAGAGTAAGCATTTTGGAAAAAATTTTAACTAAAATACACCAGCATTCAACAAACAACAACACGAAAACAGTGACAGAAATCGAAAGTGATAGATTGATTCTAGGAACACAAATCAGTGTGCCGATTGTGAAATGATTCATAAAGCTAATAACGAATTTACAGTTCGTCTTGAAAAATGTGTTGAGTCAGGTGGCAGTTACGTAGAGTAAACCTTCCTGGAATTTAAAAAAATAAAATTGTGCCGATTGTTTTTAAATTTGGTATTTGGGCGTAATCTGCATTCTGAACAACTTTTGCTTATAAAGTTGTCGATATGTCTCTTACGGCAAAGGTACTTTACCTACACCAAAAACAAGTTTTTGATACCTACCAAAGCCTGCTTGATTTTTCAAAAACAAAAACATGGAGCAAGTTAGTTTCTAATCAAGCATGGCTGATCCCCGTAGGCTCAAATTTCAACTCGAAAATTTTTTGTCTTTCACTCCTATTGTTAAGTTGACCTGGGGACACCCTGTATATGCACTGCGTTATTCTACAAATGATCAGGGTACCTAATTTTTATTAAAAGTTTTTCGTTTTTAATAATTAAGACAAAATAGTCACAATTATTTGTGGTTTAAGTAATAAAAACTGCGTAGTGGACAAAAAACAGCGAAATCTTCGCACTTGTTTTGGTCTTTAAAAAACTGTATCGCGGTAATTGATGGACGTACAAAACCCATCCTGGTCTCAAATTCTAGCAAAGTTAATCTACTTTAAAAAAGGATATGAATAACATTTTTGATAGAACACATAGTTTAGAAGATATGATCAAAAAACCAAAACAAGTGCAAGAACTTTTTGTTTTTTGGCCACCACGCAGGTAGCACAGGTTTTTCGGGGTTGCAAATCTGGATTTATACTACCTGTAGGGGTCCTAACAACGTATTGAAAAATTAGAACTACCCTAATTTTTGCGATGTTTGCCTTTCTCTATGTCGATATTGACTGGCCTAGGAGCTTTGCAACCAACAATACAGTGTCATGTTGCGTTGTTAGTTCTAAAAGTTCTAATTGACCATAAATATTTTAAAAACTATGAATTTATAGCAAAAACCTATTGAACTTTTTGATTTAAATATTGATGTAAATTCCACTATTTTGAATACACCCTGTATACATCTATATGTCCTAAGTTTACCGTATCCGAGGCTGTCAAAGTTTCATTCGAAACTTCTTGTTTTCACAATATTGGGAAAATAAGATACGATATTGAGATAGAATTTTTTACATGATTGTTGCTATAATGCACCTATTATTCTTTAGCTAAGTATACTTTTTAAGGGTGGGAATTAGGGAAGAAAAGACAGATATTTACAAAAAATAGATAATTTTGTTAGTTTTGAAACTATTCCTAATTTTCCAGAGAAAGTTCCTCATGTACTTTTATCGTAGGAGGCGTCGTTCTTTGAATAAAACATCTCTGTCATTTCTAGTAACTTGCTCTTTTCAATATCTTGAAAACTAGTTTAGAAGGTTGTTAATTTATGTTATAGGAAATTCTTTATTCTTATAATAAGTGTAAGTTAATTACAGATTTTGATCAACATTTTATCTCAGGGTCACTTCGAATAAAATAAAAATCAATTGGTCTCATACTTTATTCATACATTAATATTTCTCTTTAAATTAAAATTTACAACAAACTTGAAGATTTTAAATTACAGATACTAACTCTGTTTTTAATTATTGCATATTTTGTGGTAATCTAGCATGAATAAAAAGGAAAGACAAATTAAACAGTCTAACGTAATGCAGGAAAAGTCTAAACTTTATTCGTTTATCTGCCCTGATGCACGTAAATCATTTTATGCAAAATATTTTTGTTTCCTTTTAATTTAACTGTACTTGCAGTTGCATGCGCATTTATTTGATGCGTCTATAAATTTTCCGAGTATGGATAGTAAAAATGAATTTAATATAAACTGCATTAATATGCACATATATTTTAATGCTACCAAACAAGATCAAGTTCCAGTTTTAAATAATTTATTGCAGTGGTGAACTGAAAGTGACAAATTGTTGATAAGTATTGGTACAGGAAAAATAAAAACAGAGAGTGAACTACATCAATCAAAAATGTTCGAATATCCTATTACACAGATGTTTTGGTTAATAGTTACATATAAGAAGTAACTTTCTTCTACATGGCCTGTAAAGCAGTAGTGAATTTTACTTTTATAAGAAATTAAAGGGTAATTGTCTACTTTAGCTACCCCTAAGAAAGAGCCGTTTTGAGAGCAAGTTTTTGGTATCAGTAGATAGAGAATTACTCACAGAACACAATTCCGCGTGTGGAGGTAAAAAAATCCATCCAATCTTGGTGAAACCAACGAAAAACAAACACGATTTTTACGCACATCTGAGGTTATGTTGCACGATACAAACAATGAAGTTGGCAAGTAAATCAGCTGCTGTAGACAGTACCAACTCTCTACTGCAAGATGAAAAATTCTATACACGGTTCCCACCCCGATCTTGCGGGGGTGGCGAAGCGAGGAGGTGGTTAGGTTAGAAAAGTAAAACAATAACTTTTTTCAAGAATTCCACCCTAATCTTGTGATGGGGGCGGCGAAGCGAGGTGGTGGTTAGGTTAGAAGAGTAAAACAATCATTCTTTTCAAGAATTCCACCCTAATCTAGTGATGGGGGCGAAGCGAGGTGGTGGTTAGGTTAGAAGAGTAAAACAATCATTTTTTTTCAAGAATAACACCCTAATCTTGTGATGGGGGCGAAGCAAGGTGGTGGTTAGGTTAGAAAAGTAAAACAATCATTCTTTTCAAGAATTCCACCCTAATCTTATGATAGGGGCAAAGCGAGGTGGTGGTTAGGTTAGAAGAGTAAAACAATCATTTTTTTCAAGAATTCCACCCTAATCTAGTGATAGGGGTGAAGCGAGGTGCTGGTTAGGTTAGAAGAGTAAAACAATCATTTTTTCAAGAATTCCACTCCAATCTTGTGGGGGACCGAATTGAATGAATGAATTCGTTCATGCTTGCGAGGGGTCAATGCCCTCCAGGTGATTTAGGGAAATTGGTCGGAAAGGCCTTCCGCCGGTGTCTTTTGATTCTCTGAATGGATATACGTGCATTGGTAAGGTTGGATTTTTACTGTAGAAGTTAAATTCTAGGGGTAGCTAAAGTAAACTGTTATCAAGTCCTTATATTATCGGGTAAAAGAAGAAATTCCTGATTTCCCAGGTTTCCCAAGATCTTTAAATACCTGAATTCGGAAAATAAGTTTTAAATTTTGGAAATACAACAATAATCGACAATTTTTAATAGAACGTTCAGGCGTTAGGCTTAAACGTTCTAAATTTCTTCGAAAATATGTGGATCACAAGACATCAAGTCTATTTACACCCGTGTTTCTTGAGGAAACATGATATTTTAGTAAAGGCAGTATGAGCAGAAAGTTTTGGTAAGATGGAACAAACGCAACAATTCTAAAGCAAACTGGCGAGGGTTGTCGATACATTGTTTTGCATGCCGGAAACACTGAAGGCTTTGTGGAAGGAGCGTCATTAGTTTTTAAAGCGAATAAAAAGACCGGTGACTACCACCATAATATAAACAGAGAAAATTTCGAGCGCTGGTATAAAACGCAATTAATACAAAATCTTTCTGGGCCATCTTTAAGCATTATGGTCAATACATCTTACTATAGTGGTTTGGAGGTATCTGAGTTGTTTAATCGCTTGATAACTTTAGAATTTCATTTTTAACAATTTTGATAGAAGGACATCCCATGCAAAAGCTGAACCAAAAAGAAGATGACAGAATGACTAACTACAAAGAAAATCCCTGTGCCTCCAACAGCAATGAAAGATCAAATATGGGGTTTAGTAAAAAATAAAATACCCAAAGAAAAAGTTTATCATTTAGATGAATATGATGAACAACATGGGCACTGTGTATTAAGATTGCCACCGTACCACTGCCACTTCAACACCATTGAAATAGTGTGGTCTAAAACAAAACGGCACTGCAACAGAAGTGCAACACACAGAAAGGGTGATATTATCTGCATGGGAAACAGAAAACTGCTTAACATTAAAGTTAATGAGCTAATTATCAATGTTAATGGTAATAGTGGTGATAGCTCTGATTTCAATGACAGCGATTCCTCAGATATATAAAAATTCCTTTTGTTTCTTGTTCTTTTCTTATTTCTTTGTATTTAAATAAAATTCTTAATTTTGGCATAAAATCACTTTATGCACGGTTTTCTGAAGAAATGCCGGATGTTGTTTGTACCGCACGTTTCATTAATACTTGGATTCACAAAATTGGTTTTAAATTTAGGAAATATAAGGTCTGTATAGAAAAACATGTAGATTGTGTAGATTGCATCTGTAGGAAACCTAACCTAGTAGCAATATTTAATAATTTATACTTTGCGTTGCCTAGATACTAAAAATCATATAATATTAGAATACACCTATTATTAGGAACTAGAACTCAACATTCTTTTATTGACTGACTTGGGGTATATACGAGAAACACTGAAGTATACATATAGTGAACAAGAAAATGCACGCTTTTAAGAAAGTTCCCTAATCATTGTATTATTGTTTTAAGTCTTCTTAAAACCCTGCAATTTTCATTTTAACTCTGCCAAAGAAGTCGCCTATTAGCTAAACACAATGTAATATCAAAAAATGAAATGAGCTTTCTGAATTATTTGATTACAAATCTATTTCGTTGTTTCTGACGTCTATACTAAAATATGTCTGTATGTGTTCAAAATTAAATATTCGACACCCAACTGTCTCGGCGGAGTCTAAATAACCTGCTTTTCATTGTCTCTGCAGCTAACAGTTGTTACAGCTGTATCTTCGGTGCTAACAGCTCGCATCAAGTGGCAGTAGCTAAGTGGCGTCAGTTAAATGTCTTAATCTCTCACTTATACACTGCAACAGACAAAAATTGATTTTTCCGCTTGTTATATTTCTCTGAAAAACCATTTAAAATAAGTATAAAGAGTAGAGGTTCAACATGGAACAAACACATCATTTGGCAAACAATTGAAATGTATGAAGATTGCTATGGTAGTAATAGTAATCCATGTGAGACTACCACAGAGTAACTAGATAAAAATCTAATAAGTTTAACAAAGAAAACAAAAATACCGCTAAAAAACTTAAAATTACATAAATAACAAAAACCATCATGAACGTCGACGTTAATTAACTAGTTGATTAACTATTGATTCTCCTTTTTATTTAGTTTCCAGTATTGGTCGTTTATTTAACTACATACTACCAATAAAAACTAAAAGTTTTTGTTATGTAAAAGTTCAGAATTTGAATGGAACTATGTTGATTGAGTGTACAAGAATACAAATAGAAACGTGGAATTTAAAATGTTACGTCCGTCATCTCTTATGCATGAACTTCAAACATCCGTATTATTTTCTAAAGTTACGAGGGTGGTCTGAAAAGTTTCCGACCTCAACGTGAAGATGGCAGCACTCGTAAATAAAAGCTACTGAATTTCATTGTTCATCTGTTGACAGTTACTCATCAAAGTTTCAGCCATTTTGGACGCGCAGTTTTTATGTAACAGTCGTTTGAGTGAGTTGATGTGATTTTTTTTGTGAAAATGGACAAAATCGAGTATCGAGCTGTCATTAAATAATTATTTTTGAAAGGCAATACGCCTTCGCAAATAAAAGATGAGTTGGATTCTGTGTATGGGGACTCTGCACCATTATTAACCACAGTGAAATTTTGGGCTGCTGAATTTAAACGTGGCCGTAAGAGCTTGAGAGACGATGAACGTTCGGGACGTCAAAAAACTGCAACTACCGACGAAAACATCGCCAAAGTTCACCAAATGGTGCTAGACGACCGCCGAATTAAAGTGAGAGAAATAGCAGAGGTTATGAACATGTCAAAAGAACGTGTTTGTCACATATTAAATCAACATTTAGGCATGAGAAAGCTGTCCGCGCGTTGGGTGCCGCGTTTGCTCACGTTAGACCAAAAACGTGTTCGAATGAATATTTCCAACGCTCTTTTGGCGCAGTTTAGGCGAAATAAATCCGAGTTTTGGCGCCGATTAATTACTGTAGATGAAACTTGGATACATCATTATACGCCCGAAACAAAAATACAGTCCAAACAGTGGACTGCAAAGGGGGAACCGGCTCCAAAAAAAGGAAAACTGTTTTTTTGGCTGGGAAAGTGATGGCGACTGTTTTTTGGGATAGTCATGGAGTTATTTTAATCGATTATCTTCAAAAAGGAAAAACCATTACAGGAGCATACTATGCATCATTACTTGACAAGCTGAAGGCAGAACTTGCGAAAAAACGGCCACATTTGCAGAAAAAGAAAATCCTGTTTCACCAAGACAACGCACCGTCTCACACCTCAGCCGTTGCCATGGCGAAAATCCACGAATTACGGTTTGAACTGCTTGACCATCCGCCTTACTCACCAGATCTAGCCCCAAGCGGCTTCTTTTTGTTTCCTCATCTAAAAATTGCGCTCGGAGGACAAAGATTTTCGTCAAATGAAGAGGCAATCACCTTCGTGAACAATTATTTTGCAGAGAAAGTGCCGAGTCCCATTTAGACGGGTTACAGAGATGGGAGCATCGCTGGGAAAAGTGTGTAGAGTTACAAAGAGACTATGTTGAAAAATAAAAAAAGTTTTCAGAAAAAATGTCTTGTATCTTTGTTAGGTCGGAAACTTTTCAGACCACCCTCGTATATAAAAATAGCTTCTATTGTATATCAGTTGAAAACAAAAGTACGCTTCATCATGTCAGTTTTATAGCTACAAATAACATTGAGAAATAGTTATTTATGCAACAAGTGAGTAAAGTGTATCTTTTTTCACGAGAAGGACAGTTTGCCGCACGAGCCGTAGGCGAGTGCGCAAATCCACCTAGTAAAAAAATAACTTTACTCACGAATTGCATACAAAACGTTTTTCACGTTTGTAATAAAAATCAAGAACTACCTACTTCAATAACAGCTTTCTCGACGCGTCACATCGATGCCTTCTAATTTCTGACAAATGCCAGTGTGTATCATAACAACGGCAGCCTCCTATGTGTTTAAATATTTTGTGTTAAAAATGACACGTTACTATACTTTTTTTCTCTCAAATGCGTGAAAAAATGAACCGTTATGGCACTTTTTTCACGCTTCTATCGCGATGAAACAAACGCATTCTTTATAAACGAAAATTAATGAAAAATGTTGCACTTTTTTTAACGAACGTGAAAAAAAGATATTTTTTTAAAAAGCGTGGTAAAGGAGTTGAAATTTGTTATCTGTGTTACTTTTGTTGGCTAATAAACTAGATTCTAGTTGAGGTTAAGTTTTGTTATTAGTTATTATGCATTCTTTCAGTATCAGCGTGGGTTGTGTAAAATTATTTTATCTCTGTGAAAAATGACTTATCTATACAAAGGAAATGAACTCCAGACATGAAAGCTACGTATATCTAAATATACGCACAGCGATTTCTATGGGAAACATGCAGACTTTTTTCCTCCCTTCGTTCGAACCAGCTGCTACTACACCCAGGACGTGAAAGAAGCCCGTAGAAAGGTAGATACATCCGCAGAACCAATTTTAAATGTAATTAATTAAAGTTCTATTTTAAGTACTCTGTTACTGGCAGACGAAAAATGAAGAATATTTGCTTTACGATGTAAGTACAAACTAGTAGCTTATTATTCTAAATTAGACAAATTATTGTTTAACTGCTTCCAAATTCAACAGGAAATCCATTCTTAAATGCCTTAAATCTATAGAAAGGACAATTGAGATATGTTGAGGCATATTAATTTTTATTTTTGAATTTATATTGTCAAAAATAAATATTAATAGAAGCAACCATAAAAAAAATATAAATATTAAACTAATGAACATTTAATAACAGTATGAGCATGAAAATAGGTACCACATACCTACTGTAGATACTCTTACTGGAGGTATATAAAAATAATAAATAATAAAAGGGAAATGAAAATCTCAGCGAAAAGCATACAACAAACATTTTTACCGCTTGTTTTGAATTCAACTTGTATCATCAGGCTTACCACTCGGAAGAGCTTTTTATCGATCCTGAATTTCAAATCCCTGTTTATTACATAAAGTTGAACTTTCAGGATAAAAATAGCTAGGGTAACCAAGTAAAGATTCTATTAAATATAGAACGACCATCTGTAGTAGTTACATAATTTAAATCGCTCGTTTCTAGAAGCATACTATATAGTTTAATATTTATTTTAATGGTTATAATAACGTCATAGAAATTGCAAATGCAAAAAGGCTATAAAATAAAAACCTCTACAAGTGTGGTGTGTTGTAAGTGTGATTATTATTTTAAAGAGGAAAACAGCCAACATTTTACGTTTTTCAACGCTAAAGTTAAAGTATCATACTCAACTTTAGGTGGTCGTAACTTACGTAAAGATAATACTAAATGTAAAGCTGTTTAGTGAGTTTGTACTTGCAGTCATGGGGGTGAGTAATACTAATGTAAGGAATTGGCTGTTTAAACATGACAGGGGTCTTCTCTAACAATTATTGTGACAATTATGATGAATTTGATTAACTGACTAAAACAATAATTAAAAGCTGGCGTTGGCCAAAAATTCACTGTTTCCTGCATAAACAAAATCTAATTTATATATTTTACGAAACAATAAATTAAAGAATTTCTTAAACAGTGAGTATTAATTGTCAGTGTAATTGCTATTCACGAGTCACGATCTACAAATCTCTAAGTAGAAAAATCGTGTGCGATGCATTTGTGAATGAAAGCGAGCCCGACCGGTAGACCGCCGAAGGCCAAAGACGGTCTCACTCTTTTAAGTCCAAGAGGCTTAGAAAGGGTCGGAGTGCCGAAAGCGCGACGAAGCGACGCCGCAGGCGTCAGCCTCGATCGGAGCCGCAGAGCGGCTGAGCGAGGGCCTAGAGGTGAAACGGCGGACTTCCGCGACTAGTAATAAATTAATCTTGCTAGAAGAAATTCGGGTTTACTTTTATATTCACGATCAAATGTCCAGGGAAAAATTAAAAACACATTGAGTTTTTATTATTTTTAAAATTATGATTACTGGGTACTGACTAAACATTTTTACATTTATTATCAAAACGAAAAAACGTTTATTGATTTAAATATTCAAGTAGCAGTCATTTAGAATATCTCTTGTACCTGCTTGCGAAAATAACCTAAATTATTTAATTATTGAAAATAAAGTTACCCGAATTTTATCAAATATATTTTGAAGTACTAATTGTACGAAAAGAATTAGTGATGAAGTACAATTTAATAAAAGAAAAACAAAACGGAAGAAATTAAAATCAAACAAAACAAATAAAATGACAAACAAAACACAGAAGAAATATACAAAAGAAGCAAAAACTAATGAAAATACTTTTTACATGATAAGTGCTTAAAAGTTTAATCCAGCAGTGAAGTACATTTTATGAAAATAGTTATAACTGCGATTCAGATTGTCTACCCTAATGCTGAATGTTGTGTACAGAGTTTTTGATATTTTGACAAATGCAGACGAAAGTTAATCTGTCTGCACGCATTTTTGAGAACCAATAATTCCGTAACTGTAAGACAAATTCATTGTAGTTGCCCTTTGTAAAATTGTTCGTCACCTGGATTGGCTCTGATGTCGATTTTTTAGTTTCGCACGCTTTGCCATAACAAACTGTACGGGGAAACCTCGCACGGTTCACGATGACAGCGAATAAACGGTAGGTAATGACCCGCATTCAATGTTAGTACTTCTATGACACCTCTTAGAAAAATGCTATTTAACTGACGCAGTAAAATAATCAAAAGTTTAAAGTTTGACTTTTTTTCAAATTTTATTATCAAAACCATTTGTTTTGATCATAATTTGACAAGCTTCCCCCCCCCCAAACATAAATTTCTGGTCACGCTGCTGATTATTACAACAACCTTTAAAATAAAAATGTGCTTTTAGTTAGGCGTATGTACATGATTGTTTCAATGATTATTGTTGTTTTTACCACAGGTTTTTGAATCTTCTAAGTTTAAAATACTAAAAGCTAGTTGTTTAAATTTTATGCATTGTGCTTTATTTTAGTTGAACAATAATCATTAATAAATGTATTTTGCTAGATATTTTTTTAGCGAGGAGAATATTAGCTTTTTGTTTGAAATTTCCACACCCTGCATTTTTATAAATAACCCATGTAGTATTGATTTTAATAAAATAAAAGCATTTTCTCTTTTTTTTCTTCAGGACCTCTAAACTTCTTTAAAAACAACATCGATTACCTAATCGATTGTATTATCTACTACTAGCTAATATGAATAAAACAATAATATAAATTTTTTTATTTGATTTGATTGGCTTTAAAATCCATACAGTCAGTAACAAAATTTAAACCAACCTAAAAATAAACTCCAATTTTTATTGTAACCCACAATTTAAAATCGAAAACTGAAAAATTTAACACGTGAGCTTTAAAGGGTTGATGACCTCTCGCCTCCATTCCGTAAATGCACCCATGAAATTTGTATGCACCCCCAAAATAAAGGTTGCACGCAACTTTGAAGACAGATAACTGGCAACACCGCAAAAATAAACATATAGATACTGCGTCGTCTGTTAGAGAATTGCCACACTTTGAACTTGCAGGTTCACGACTATGCTAACGTTATGTTCTGCACTCGGCTAATTTGTAGGAGTGAAATTCATTTCTAAACTTGCGTTGCCATTTTCTCACAAACTATGTCGAATTTTAAAAGAGATCTTGGATCATATTACGTAAAATATTGTCTTCTTTGGAATAAGGTATTATAGTGTACATCTGTTAATAAATAAAATCAGTAGACAACAAAAAATGGTGTTAAAATTCTATGCAAAATTTCAGTGAGATTTACATCATCATATTTACTTTAATATTGCATGGATCATGTTCCAAATATTTCATCCCGAAGGGGTAAGCTTGTAGATTACGACAAAGCAAGAATTTTTAAAATCGCTTAATCCGTTATTGAGAAAATCGCAACACAATGGTGAAATGTTTTCCCTATTCTAAGCCATGTAATGCTATAGCAGGAAATTTCACTAAGTCGCTTCGGGATCCCACCCTTAAATTACCAGAGTAAGATAATATACTGGTAGTATTTACAGTGATAACATCTATAGTATCCCAATGGAAGGTTTATTATCTCGCTCCGTCCTTTTAAAATTGATTTAGATAGCTACAAGAGAAATTTAACCAGTAGATTCCACTAATTTACTATAAAAACTATTAAAACCCAGCAAAAATTTTTTCAATAAAACATATAATCATTTATACAGAGCAAAGATTTGATCCGTTTACATGAAATATATGCAACACACACTACACCTGTGCTTTTCTCAAGGATATCGTAGATTTTGTCATAAGGTTAAATAAATTTGGATCAAAGTTCATTTGAACGCATGCCGTTTCTCTGTTATTAACGATAATTGCCGTTATAACGCGGAGAATTGTTAAGACTGACATTTTCTTGCGGTTTATGTTTGTTAATTAAACATAACTATTTTCCAATAACAAAGAAAAAGATATGATCCTTGTATAAGAAGCATGTGGAATAAGATGTTCCTAGGTATCCAGACCGAAGAACCCTCTCACAATTTAAAAAGCTAGAACATATCCTGAGAAATTATGGCCAGGTTTTCAAAATTAAGTATTTGAATAGTGCCAAGATTTGTATTTATTATAAATTATAATTATACTATTAATGTTATTTAATTTAGTCATAGTTTAAAAAAATTGAATTAGCTCTTTTGTGTTTTGTCTTCCAATATATCGATACGACGTACCCTTTCAATCAGCTGATATCATCTGATAAAATAAAACAGATTTTCCTCCATTATGTAACTGTTTTCTAATAAGTGCACACAATAATAAATATTGACAGTTCCAAAATGATGAGGTGGTGTAAGGATTCATACTGAAGCTTTACTATCACGTTGTTTGCAATTATATCTCAGGTTAACAAGAAACTATGTGATCTAAGTTGTAAAAATCTTTTTTAAAATACGCACAGCTGGTTATGAATAAAAAGCTTGGGCAATGTGTGTTGCCTAAATTACAACAGACAGGCGTAAACGGATAAGATCTTTGCCGTGTATATTAAATCTAAAATTGTATTTTACATTCTGATGGTAAAGCTTTAATTAACAAGTGCAGTCATTGCTCTTAAAGTAATCGACTCTTTAGTTTGTACATATAGGTACCTGTTGCTGTTTGCTCCATTCGTTTGCAATTTATTTAGAGAATCTTCATTATTTAAATCAATGCTTCTTATGGTTGATTAGTTACATGCATGTTATTATCGTGTTAACATTTTGTGTTTACAGAAAGGTCTCAATCAGTAAAAGCCCCGGTTTCAAGACTCGATAGGACCACCTGCAGAGACTGTTAAGACTGACTGACACTAGGTGGTGTATATTACAAATTAGAGAATCGGAGTCTTTCCAAATAATTTTAGATATATCAGTGTTTTTGCCCCTGTAATGACACTTTTAAGTTATTTAAGCTTACATCTACTTTTTCTTTATACTTAGTTTTAAATATTCATATTGAGTACCTTCTGGTAGGATGCGCTTGTAAACGTTAAAACACCCAAGCAAATCTGAATAAGTGGTTATATCTTTTAGAATCAATATTTTATACTGCTTTCGTTTCCAAGCAAAACCGTTTGAATATTTCCAGCCAATAATATTCTACAACGATGTTTCAGAAAGAGTCACAGGCGCGAAGCAGCAGTAGTTAGTAGTCGAGTGAGGAGGTCTCAGAAGATTTAAGATACACCATGATGATCTGTCGTGCAAATCTAGTTACGAGGGAAACCAAATGTTGCTTCGATTTCAGTTGATGCTAGTTCATAGCAAAATTAGTGTTATCAGTAGTTATAATTGGTTATTCTGTAAATTCACAACAACCCAAAATAAAATAACTGTGATGAAAAAACTGATTCGTTGATACTTGTTGTTTGTACATCGACGACTGCCGTTACCTGATTGTAAAAACACGGTTTTTCTGTTTAGTCGATTTCCAGTTTATCCTGTGAACACCAGATCGTAAATAGAACATATTAGTATTCGCCCTGACTGACGACCCCAAAGAAACTACACAGAGAAGACTGTGCTGCTATGCAATTTCAAGTTCTGGGGAATCTGATCATCTGACGTCCCCAATTGAATTTTCCACATGCACTAGGATGTTTCTGGGTAAAGTGGAAAGCCAAAAGTTTAAGGAAAAAAAACAAGAAACAAATCTAATATAGAAAGTTATTAAAATGTATGTATAGTTTTTACTAATCTATTTTTATTTACAGTTTATACACAAATCTAATAATTCGAATCTTATTTAGTACTAGTAATTATTATTTGCGTCTTCTATCTTTTAAGATTTAAATTTATTTTCTCTCAAATTAGCTTACTATTTTGGAGTTTGTTTAAGTAACAATAATGATGAGAAACAAAATTCTCATTATTTGAGCTACCTTTTAGAAACATTCTTTTTTAGTTTGTTGAGAAGCTGGTAGTAGTAGTAGTAGAAATAGTAATAATATGTAACGGTCTTTGGTAG
>VTPC01081176.1:0-15063 GCA_011009095.1 Ignelater luminosus | reverse complement strand
TGTCAGAAATAATCTATTAAAAAATAATTTAATATTTCTCACAGAGGAAGCAACGGACGGCAAAATGGGAACATTTAATTACTGCCTACAAAATGGACCTCTACTTTGGCAGTCTCAGAAGTATGCCGAAGTTGACAGATGCGCACACGTGATCCCTGAGAAAATCTCAAAAATGAAGGTTGCCTGTTGTACCCAGGCTATAAACAGAACAACAGATATTGCAATAAATTTAATGGCACGTTCAGATAAATGATATAAGTTGAATTTGGCAGATATAATAAATGCTTTTATTGTTTTAGGAATCACTGTTGATGTAGACGGACAAATTTTAAAATTAGAAGAAGATGCCGTCGATACAGCATTATTATATGAATTCTTCGATAATTTGTTCGATTCTTTGAATTCGGTTGGGCGATCACCAAATGTATTACGTAGACCAGTACGTGAAAACTCGTTGCATTTTAATGTATGGAATGAAGCCATTAATAAAATAAGCAAAATGAAATATGTGAACAATCAGGGAAAGGAATTTAGACCCCCTTGTCTACAAAATTTCGTAAAAACAATAAAAAACTTCAAAGAGTTTTATTTAAATTGTTGAAGCAATTTGGTTTCAAATCAATGAAAACAAGACATTTTAACCAAGATCCTCTGGAAAATTTCTTTGGGCAAATGCGACAACGAGGGGGAAGATTTGTCAATCCCACATGCGAAGCTTTTACGCCATTTTTTAAGAGCCTCCTTGTAAACAAAAGATTATCTTTTCAATTCTAAAGAGTGATTTATGGACCAGATTTATACTGCAGTGAAAATACAGAAAGTAAAAACCCAATGACGCAAGTAATTCAAATTTGATTGCTTTTATGTTCACATTGTCCATTAGGACAGGACTAGTGAAACATTTTTAGAACGTTTCTTTTAAGCTTTCAACAGAAATACATCAACCTTTTATCCCACTAATTTATTAACAGTTTTTAGTATTTTAGTTTAGTCTTGATTCGAGTGGGTTACTTTAAGGTTCCGTTTATAATTCCGAAGGTACGCGCTTCAGTAACTGACAAATTAAATAAGTTCGTGCGAGATTTTGGAAGCGACATTTTTTCGAACGATGGCGCCGTGTTGTTTTATAAAGTATGTGAGAAATCGGTGAATTTCGAAAAAATATATTTTATTACGCAACATATTGAAAGAGCTGCCCATAAAAAAGCGATCGGGTTGAAATTATGCGCCCCAAAAACTCCATCACTGATTTGTGTCAACCTCTAATCGGCAATCAGAATTTTCGTTTGACTTGTGTAAGGTTTTTGTAAGCGCTGGAATCCCACTGTGGAAGCTTGAAAATCCATCTTTACCAACGTTTCTAGAAAAGTACGTCAAAGAAAAGCTACCGAGCGAGTCAATATTGCGCAAGAATTATCTTGATCGTGCTTATCAAAGTATAACAGAAGAAATCCAAACGTACATGAAAGACAAAAAAATATAAGATGTGCGGTATCACTACAACATTACTGATTGAAAATCCTGAAAAAGAGGGAATATAAAATATAAATTTAGTTGTTACCATAGCTTGCGTTTCTACTGGTATGGGGTACGCACAATAGGACGAGCTAGCAGCGGCGATAAATATGCTCAAGTTTTGTCAACTTAGTGCAGTTACCACGAAGAGGTATCAGATATTATTTGCCAGACAGCGTGAGTAACAATTGAGGAAGCAGGAAAAGAAGAAGCTAAATTAGCGAGGGACCTAGGTGAAGTGGACGAAAATCACATACCAAACGTTACCGTTATTACGTATGGGGCACGGTCCAAGAAATCATATAACGTCAATTACGACGCAGCTTCCGAAGTTGCTGATATTATAAGGTTCAGGACAGGCAAGCTGCTTTATTTGGGTGTAAAAAATAATTATTGTTGCGTTTGTGCTCGTTCAAAATCAAAAAAATGTAGATCCACCAGAACACACGTTTTAAAAACTGGCACGGTTTTTTATATGTTCTACCACTAGATATTTTAGTTTGTCTAACATAATTATGTTATCATTAATTCTTTATTTACTTACTGCAAGATACATAAAGGTCATAGGTGGAAGGTGACTACTTATCTATTTCACTAAAAATAGATAAACGACGAATGTACACTGCAAACAGGATGCATAATTAGACGTATTTTCATACGGTTATTTCAAGGGAGAATACAAGGGGGGTGGCAATGGCGTAAGTACCCCCTGCCCCTTCCAAAATATGCAAACACACTTCTTCTATTCAATTTGCCTAAATCGCATTAGCAAATTACAGCTTTTCTTACAAAATTTATCGTTACTGTACTAGCGATCGGCATGGTTAGTTTTATGAATGTACGAATTTAAAAAAAAATAAACAGGCTTCAGAAAAACTGTAAGAAAACGCAAGATGTTTACAACCGCCGTGAGGAAGATTTTCAAAAGGATTTGGATAACTTATTTGATATTGCACACGTCGATGCCCTCGACAGAATGAAAATAGAGGAGGATAAAATATTCTTTAAGCAACAGAGAGAACCAGGACGTCCGGGTTGCTTAGTAGGAGTAGATACAAAGTTAGTCGAAAAAGAAGAAAGAGTACGACAAGGGAAGATTGAGGAAGAGAAGAAAAATCAAAGATACACATGCTCCATGGCTGAATCGACTTCCTCGTATGATTATTTGCCATCCCAAGCTCAAGAATCGTGTTGTTTAACATCTAGCAGCTCTAGCGAAAATCTAAACGAGTTTTTGTTTGATAAACCCGCGGTGACACCGTCCCTAAACTTCTGTGAAAAGAGACAGGAAAGATTTTGTTACGCCAAAGTTAGTTGCAGTTTTAGATAGATGTCAGCTAAACATAAGAGATTCTGTTTACGTTCTTCAGGCTACAATAGAAGCATTAGGTCTCAGTATTGATGAATCTCCAAAAAACAAGTCGTCAATTCAACGAATTCGAACGTAGACCCGGAAGGAGAGAGCAGAGGCTATAAAAATCGATTTCCAGAACAATATTCCGGAAATGGGATGGAAAATTATTACCCGGCTTAGACGTAAGAAGCTCAAAGGAAGAACGACTGCCGGTTGTTATTACTTATGAAGACAAAGAACAATTTCTCCCTGCTTGGCTGCACGGCTTAGGTAGAGGTATTAAGGTAGTTGTAGTGCTTTGCTGTTATGATTCCTGTGTGCCGCTTGGTTTTCTTGAATAAATAGAGTCTGGTACAAGCACTGTGTTTTATTTATTATTCTTGTAGCAATATCTTTCCAGCCGAAATCGACCCCTGGAGTAACCGGTCTCCACCGTAGCTGCCCGGTGAGCCCTCGCCCGACCGCCTCAAGGGCGAGGTGGGGGAGTAAACCCCCTCAACAAATCTGGCGCCCGAGCACCGTGAATATCCATACCGTCCGACCGGAAAGAAAGCGTCACATATTTTGGCGCCCGAGCAGGGACCGTCTTCGTTTTGAAAATCCGACCGTGAGTCATTCAGAAGAACCAGGACCATTTCTTCGTTTAGTAAAGTAGAGAAAACGCCGGTAGCGAGATGTCCGACACCGAGCTTGAAGCCGGGACCGACCTTCCGATGTCCGCACCGCCTAGCCCTACTCCTTCCGATCGGGTCGCTGAGCCAGGCGACAGAAGGGTGGCGTGGATTTACCGACTGAAGAAGCGAGAGCTGATGGACGAACTGGAGAAGTTTGGCCTCAGTTCCGAGGGACGTCTTGATGAGCTCCGTCAACGGTATAGCCGATTCCTTCGAGAAGGAATATGCCCGCGTGACCAAAACCCCTCCGTACCGCTACATCCAAGCCCTACTCCCTGGTCCGTCCCAGCTACAACCCTGCCCGTGACTACCACAATACCGACCACCACCGCCTCCTCGCTGTATTTCCGTCCCATGCATCTAGCCCCAGCACATGTTCCTGACACCCTAACCGTTCCGAACACCCATATGCCTGACCTAGGTGTGCCGACAGCAAACCCCCTTTACTTTCCGTTCCCAAGTCAACATCCCCAAAGACCAGTTACTGGTGATCCTGCCCGAGTTACTTTCCGGCACCGCCCTGTATTGGTACCGGAATAACCAGGCCCGATGGAGAAGATGGTCCGATTTTCTCCAGGATTTTAACAACTTTTACCTGCCGCCCGATTACCGGATTAACCTAGAAGCCGAGATTAGCCGACAAACGTAGCGCGAAAACGAATCGGCTATGGAATATATTACTGAGATGAAGACTCTCATCCGGAGACATGGAGGTATGACCGAAGAACAAGAATTGTTCTGGCTACATCGTAACCTCCTGCCAGAATACCACTTGTACGTGCACCGAAGGGATAACCAAACGGCCCACCGAATTAACCCACCAGTTACGCCGCCTCGATCGAACACCGGACCCCCACCGGTACCGAGGTCCGCAGCCATTTCCGTACCGTGTGTCGAAACCGTGGGATCCTATTTTGTTCCCGCTGTGGGAAAATGGGAGTAATGTCCCGAGATTGCACCTGTCAACCAGCTAGGGGCCCAGTCAGGGGGCTGAGACTCGCTCTCCTACCGCCGTCTCCACCATAGCAGACACCCGACCGTCCATTAGCGTGGACGTTAATGGATGCCGGTATCGGGCCTTGGTGGATACCGGGTCCGTGACAACCTTCATCGGAGCCAAAGTTGCCAACCTACTCCAAGACCACCAGAAGACACCCCAATTTACGAGAGCCGCGGTCATAGACCAGAAAGCCGTACAAATAACCAAAGCATTCCAGGCTAGTATAAGGGTGCTGGACCAGGAGAAGTCCCATCTGGTACACTATATACCGACGTTGGGTTATGACTTTGAAATCCGTTACCGCAAGGGGGTACTCAACCGGGTCGCCGACACCCTTTCCCGAGACCCCCAAACCCCACCGACCGGTACCTCCGAAGAGGTAAAAGCCGTGCAGATACCGGAGTATTCCTGGTATCGCAGGAAGCTCCAGGCCATCCAGGACCATCCCAAACAGTTCCCCGACTACTGTCTGCGAAATGGCAATTTATACCGGCACTTCGCACCAAATAGTCTCAAGGATGAAGAGGCCTCAGATCCGTGGAAATTGTGCATGGCGTCTCCATTTCGGACCCGAGTCCTACATGAGAACCACGACAATCCGACCGCCGGACACCTGGGTATTACCAAGACCACCAACCGCATCGCAGACCGGTACTATTGGCCCGGCATGTTTCGCGACATCGCAACTTACGTCCGCCGGTGCCAGTCCTGTCAGCGATTTAAGATCTCGCAACAACAAACTGCCGGGAGAATGCAATGGTCTCCGAATGGCGAACCCTGGGATGTGGTGAGCACCGACCTGATGGGTCCGCTACCGCGGTTCGTGAAGGGACATACGTTCTTGGCCGTCTTCCGTCGACAACGCAGCCAAAAGTTAACGTGTCTACATGCAGCTGTAAAGACCGATAATTCCGTAAATCGACCGTAGGCTCGCCCTTGAAAAAGTTGTCTACGAATTTACCTTATTACTTTTTGATAGCATTCCCTATAACACCCCTATACCTACTATAATTTCCGGTTTTTGTTCATCATTACATAGGAGATGATAAGAGTTCCAGATTGGGTGGTTTATCGTTTGTAAAAGTTCACACTTGGTACAGAAAAAATTACACGAGAAGGCAAAGTATAGAAGCTGACTTGAAAAGTAGGAATCAAGCCTCAACCTCATCTCAATCTCATTTTGAGCGCGTCACTCACTCTTCTATACCTAGCTTTGAATTTAGAACCAAATGTTTTTTGTGTGCTAACATAATTGATGACGATTTTTATAAAAGAGAGGAGAAAAAATTCAAAGCGAAACGAAGAATTGTATACCACATTAAAACCTTAAGAACGAAGAATTCAGTAATTAAAGCAGTAAAGAAAAGGAATGATAAGTGGGTAGAAGATGTGAAGCTGCGTTTGTCCACTGTAAGTGATCTGGTTGCTGCAGAAAGTTTGTACCATGATGATTGCTACAAGACATTCTTCACCAGCATTTCAAGCTGAGTAAAACGTGGACGTCCTGAGTGTGATAAGGTTACAGTAGCTATGGACGAAATTTATGCATTTCTGGAAAACCCCGAAGATTGCCAGTGATCTATCTCGGAGTTGCAAGCCGAGGTAACCGAGCACATTCCTGACAGAAGCACAATTGTAGACAAGCTGCAACAGAAATACGGAGACAATATTATCATAGCTAGGTCTGGAAGGGGAAAGATATTGACCGTTTGCTTTGTTGATACAATATTTTGAGCGCATGGTATGAGAGTAGAAAAAGGAATGAATTTGAGGAGCGACTAAGAATTGTTAGCACTGCAGCAAACATAATAAGGCAAGACATGCAGTCCCAAGTATATGATAAGATCGTTTACGCTCCGGGTGATGAATTTCTAAGGGATGCTACTAGTAGTTTCCCTACAACCTCATTTTCGTTCCTTGAACAAATCATCATCTAGAAAAAGAAGGACAAAAAACCAGCAAAAAGTAAATCTCTTTCAATTGCTCATTCAATCATCACAGCAGTGAGACCACGCTCTTTTTGCTCATCTATTCTGACAAGCCTCGCTTTACTCCTCCATCGAAGGTATGGTTCAAAAAACTCGATTAATCTCGTGTCAAGTTTAGGATTTTGCTCCTCATACTATGAGGCGCAACTTTTAAAGATGTCGGCTATTGTGCATGTTCAACCTGATGTTAAGGGTTCATTCCAACAGTTCATATATGA
The DNA here is from genome assembly GCA_011009095.1 of Ignelater luminosus. Lineage (NCBI taxonomy): Eukaryota > Metazoa > Arthropoda > Insecta > Coleoptera > Elateridae > Ignelater > Ignelater luminosus. The sequence goes on along the minus strand of VTPC01081176.1, from coordinate 8,314 downwards.
TAATGCTGACTTTAAGTCTGTACGCTTGATGGGTTAAATACGTCTCATTCCATGGAGGGCATAAGATGTATTACTTCGGCTAGTTCTGTTGACAAGGGGACTGAAATCAAGCGGCTCAGTAAGATCCCCACATTGATAATAACTGGACAACTTGGAATTCTTCCAATACAAGTATTTCACAAATCTAGTAGGGGTTTAAAAAATAGAAATGTGGAGAATATAGGAGGCGATGTGGAAAAAATGGGTTCACTAAAACCTCATGACCTCATGGACCTCTCAGGTGTACCCGAGTGGAAAGGGTTTATGCATTCGATTACAAAAGGCAGGTACAGTTTTAAAACTAAAATTGTTCCTCTTCCTTTTATCAACCCTCCCCCTTCTGACTATACTACCATATAACATATACAGCATGCAACTTGCTGCTGATACGAGTGCCAAATCAAATCGGACTTTCTTTTTTGTCACCCTGGATCAACCACTGAACATTAAAGGTTGTGAGATACTTGCATCGTGAATCAAAACTTCATTATTGTGTGTTGAGATTAGGCGGGTTCCACTTTTTAATGTCATTCTTAGGATGCATGGGATACCTCATGGATGGAAGTGGTTTAAAGGAAATTGTGACACTAGTATATGCTGCTATATCGGTTGAAAAAAATTCCCAAGGCCATGCATTCAGTAGAGCTTTTCGAGCTTATTTTTTGGTACACACGGCTCTGTCCAAGGTAGATATCACTGAAGAGGAACGAAACACTATCGAGCTGATGACTAACAAGTTTTTTGAAGAGTTTCCGTCATTGGATTTTTTAAACCAGAATCAAACTCTTCTCTCGATAAGACAAAAGGTGAAAGATACTCTTTGTCAACTTGAGCAAAAAGGCCCAACTGCAACCCTTTGGGTACAATATTTCAACGCAGTGACACTGGTGAAAGAGTATATACACGCTGAGAGATCAGGTGATTGGGAGTTGCACCTCAAGTGTGTTAAGAAAATGATGCCTTGCTTTCATGCCTGTGGCCATTTGGCTTATGCTAAATCCAGTCAGCTCTATGTTGAGGATATGCAGAAGCTACCATCACAGATAGGCTCAGAAGAGTTCAACAATCTTGTGAATGAAGGGTACTTTACTATAAGACGTACAGACAAGTTTTGGACAGGAGTTTGGTCAGACATGACGATTGAGCACACGCTGATGCGTATGATGAAAAGCATAGTAAATCGGTTCTTGGAATAACAGCCACTCATGACGTTTGCGTCTGGAAGATTTCAGCGGAATCCACTTTTCTTCAAGTGAGCAGCATAAAGATTTGAGGGAAAGTCGCAAAGTACGAGATGCCATTGATGTGGAAAAGCTGGTGCAATAGTTAAAAGATCATCCAACTTTCCCTATTGCACAAGACATCATGTCAATCGCCACTGGTGTAGTGGGTGACAAATCGATTTCTTACTATAATGCTGTATCGATAGCTAAAGAAGCCGTGGCAAGAATGGTAGGGAAATCTTTTGATGACATTAAACTTTCACGAAAGGACAGAGCTCTGCCACTAGCGAGTATGATTCGATCTATCAAAATTAGTGATGAAAGAACGTTAGCTGACCTTTTGCTCATTTTACAAAGGATGTGTGTTGCTAAGAAAAGAGATGAAGATATGAAAATGTACTTCTCGTACGAGCTAGCTCCCTTCCCTTTATCTCTATTTGATGAATCTGGGATGCCAAAGATAAAAAGATCTGCCCTTTATGATGCATTGAAATCCATGGACACAACCATCGCTCTCCAAGATTTTGACATCTTTAGTTTTATTGCACAAAGTACGATGGCATAAAAGTGCTAGCGTCAGTGAAATTCGCTAAGCATACATTTAATTATGTCCTCAAACATTACTCTGGTAAGAGGTGCTCAATAGTTTTTGATGGATACTCAAACAGCGTAAGCAGTACTAAACAAACTGAACAGATCTGTAGGTACAAAATCAAGAGGATTTTAGACATTCAGTTTCAGTTTGATGCTCCCATCAATATGAAACAAGATGATTTCCTTTCAAATCATAAAAATAAAGCAAGATTGATCTTGACCGGAAACAAAATTCAAATTTTAAGAAGCGATCAAGGAAAAGCAGAATATATAAACAAGAACTTTGGAGAATTCCTTAAGAGGGCAGGTGTAGTACACGAAAATTCGGCGCCGTACACCCCCAAGGGAATGGTCGTTCTGAGCATGAAGTGAAAACAATAGTTGAGAGCGCTCGAAAAATGCTCATCAATAAAAGTATGTCCCAAAAATTGCGGCCGGAAGCAGTAAACACTGCTGTTTACATTTTGAATAGAACGGCTTCAAAACAGGTAGAAAGTACGACGCCCTATGAAAAGTGGTTTGGGCGAAAACCAGAATTAAAGCACATGAGGGTGTTCGGAAGCACAGCGCAATTTCGTAAGAAATGGGACCAGAAATCAAAGAAATTGTTATTTGTTGGATACGAGAGTCATTCAACTAACTCTAGACTCTGGGATCCTGAAAAGAGAAAAATTGAAATAAGCTGTAACGTGAACTTTAATAAAAGTGAGATATTGAAGATTGAAAAGGAGACATCGACAGTTTTGAATCTCGGAGATTATGAAAACAATGAGCAAAGACAAGAAGAAGGCACTGAAGGAGAAAACGTTGAGTATAACAGTGAAGAGGACACTGAAACATCAGATCAAGTAGACGAAATTGATGACCCAGATTACGAACAATTTCGATGCAGACGAAGTTGAACGAAGACAACTTCGAGATAGAGGTACGCTTCGCCGTCCAGATTATTTCGATGCGGTGGCAGCCTACTCTTCAATTTTTGAACCGAATTCATTTGAAGATGTCATGAAGTGTGAAGATTCCAATAAGTAGTATCGCGCAATGGATGACCGAATGAACGCATTGAAATCCAACGATACTTGGATCTTAGTAAAGTTACCGGAAAATGTGCGGGTGATAGCTAATAAATGGGTTTTTTGTGTAAAGACTGAAGCGGACGGTAATCCGATACGCTACGAAGCCCGTTTTGTTGCAAGCGGCTTTACGCAAGAAAAAGGTATCGATTATCAATAAATGTTCGCGCCGGTTGTGGGTTATGATTCAATTCGTACTCTACTCGCACTAGCTGCAGAGAAAGACTTACGAATAGCAAATTTTGATGTGCAAACCGCATTTCTGGACGGTGATTTATCTGAGAATGTATACATGAAACAACCAAAAAGATTCGAAAACAAGAAGCCGGACAGGGTGGGCAAATTAAGAAAGAGTCTATATGGATTAAAATAGTTGGAACCACAAGTGCAGTTGATGAACTAATAAGTAAATTGCAACAAATGTGAATCGGGACAATACAAATTTACAGTTTGTTAGACTTCAAATTGAGCAAAATATATTTGAAGGAACAATCTCGATTCATCAGCAGGCATATACCACAAAAGTGCTTGATAAATTTAAAATGACTCATGCAAAACCACTATGTGTTCCAGTGGAACCTCGTATATGTTTAACTTCAGCCCCTGAAAATGGAGAGGGTAATTAGAGGCAACCGTAGCGCGAAGCCGTAGGTCACTCATTTTTCTAGCCACATTCAGTCGACCCGCCCTTTCTTTCGCCGTAAATCAAGTAAGTCGCTATCTCAATAATTGAAGCCTCGAATACTGGCAAGCTGTGAAGCGGATTTTTCGGTACTTAAAGCAGACGCTCCATTATAAAATCGCATATTCGAAAACAGGGAAAATCGAAGCTATCGGATACACCGATGCAGATTATGCCGGATGTGCAGACACCAGGAAGTCAACTAGCGGGTACATTTTTGTCATGGCAAACGGATCTGTGACATGGGAAAGTCAAAAGCAAACGGTGGTAACTCAGACAACGGAGGCGGAATACATTGCACTAGCTTTGTTCAAATCTTTTCTTCAACAGTTAAGTATCGAAGCTACGACAATAAACATCAAAATCGATAATCAATCAGCAATCAGACTGACTCAAGCGCAACAACTCCACAGTCGAACGAAGCATATAGATGTGAAACTACATTTCGTGAGGAATGAATGTGAAAAGGGCAATATTTCCGTAAATTATGTGAAACCAAGTGAACAACTACCCGATATGTTGAAAAAGACGCTAACAAAAACTATCCTAAAAATATGCTTGGGAAATTAAACTTGTATTAGATTATTTCTAACTTCTTTGTGTTTCTTTTATTTTTATATTGTATTGTAAAACCCCAAATAAGTGGGACTGTTGGAAATGCAGAAAAAATATTGTATTTGTAAGTTTTAAAATAGAGCACAACGGTGCTTCTGTTCCGCCCTTTGAGTGGAGGGGTTGGCTTGGGCACGAGGGTGTCTGCGCACCGCGCCCGGTAAGCCGTCGAGCTCTCGACTTTAACTTCAGTTCACATTCGCCGAAATGACCGAACCGGACATGGAATTGTACGAGGATCTCCTCAATCTTCGCAACATTCCCGCACTCGATAGATTCGTCGCCCAGTACGAGGGCAAATTCATTTTCACCGCTGATGGTACACCGTACCATCAGTGGAAGAAGACAATCCAGCCACCACCACTGGATGAAGACACCACCGACACCGCCGCCGAAGAGAAAAAGCCCACGAAGAGGCAGAGGCAGCGAGAGAAAAAGAGGGCTGCAAGTGAACGCACTGCCGTTGCAAACGCCAACGCCCCCTCCCATGCAAGCGCATCCTTCGCACCCACCATCAGCGACGAAGTCTCAGCTGGCATAGACGCGGCTGCCCCCGGGCCGTTACGCTCTGCGTCAACTGTAGACAGCGCAACACCACCACCCGCGTCTCCAACACCGTCATACTCCGAGGTACTACAACGCCCAGGCAGCGCGATGTCGTACGCCTCGGACGCTTCCCATCCACGCATCGAAGAATCTGCAGACACCGACTGCGAAGACGGTTTCACCATCGTCGACGGCAGAAACAAGAGAAGACGTCGAGCATCCCCACAGTCCAACCGCTTCCGGCCTCGACGGCGAACCGCTTCTCCGAGCGTCCCAATACCCCTGCTCCTAGTCCTGCTGGACAAGGCCCGCTAAGGATATCTACCAACTAACAGACCTCCTAAGCCTGAAAATCACCGTCGAGTCGCCACGCAGTAGAACATCTTCAGGACAGTGCCACAGATGCCAGAAGTTCGGGCACTCGCAGCGCTGCTGCAGGGCGCCGCCAAGATGCGTGAAATGCGCCGGCGAACACTACACGTCCACCTGTAGCAAGACCCGCCAGACACCAGCCACCTGCGTTAACTGCGGAGGGGCGCATTCAGCCAACTACAGCACTCATTAACCCAACACCGTTTATCTACAACAGATGCAAGAAGTGTGAGGCACAGCCTCGGCATTCTGACTGTCCACCACGTTCATCGTTCATCGCGCCCGGTAACACATGGCCTACGGAGACTTGTATTTGAAGTAGCTGAACGAAACAACCTCCCGAACAATTTTAACAAGACAACACAGATGGTTGGAAAGGACTGGCTGTATGGATTGCTAAATAGGCATCGCAACATATCATTAAGAGATCCAGAAAAAACATACATTGTTCGAGCTAAGGGACTTAATCGCACAGCTGCTAGCAAGTTCTATGATCTGTCGAATTACGTATATGGAAAACATAATCTTTCCCCCAATGACATATATAACGCCGACGAGACTGGAGTTTTAACAGTGCCTAATAAACAGTCAAAGGTATTAGCCCTGCGAGGAAAAAACAAGTGGGCTGCTTGTCTTCGGCTGAAAGAGGAGTTCTTGTTACTGCTGAAGCCTGCATGAATGTAGCTGGGAATTTCATGCCTCCAATGTTTGTTTTTTCGCGTAAACGCGAAATACTTAATTGATGGATAGTGCTCCTCAGGGATCATTTGCCTACTATCATGAAAGTGGATGGATCAAAGCTAAATCCTTTCTTTATAGGTTAGACGCTTCATTGAGGATTAGATGGACATAGATCCCACTCCAAAAGCATGGCAGTAATTGATCTTGCTCGTGAAAACAATGTTACCCTCTTGTGCTTTCCTCCCCACACCACCCACCGCCTCCAGCCTTTAAATGTTTCATTTATGGCACCACTCAGTGCTTACTATGAACAACAGGTTAGAAAATGGCTGGTTGCACAGCCTGGTCGTGCTGTGACCATTTACCAAATTGGAAAACTCTTTACTGCTGCATTCACATGCAAACAGCTATCACAGGTTTCAAAAAAACGGGAATATACCCGTTTAATCGCGATGTATTTCCAGAGCACTTGTGCCGGCCCTTACCTTGCAACACGATGTCCGGTAGAATGAGCAAACGAAACCTCAACTAGATTTCTACAGGCAAGTAAGATCATCAAGTCTGATTGTTATGTGGATGATATCTTGTCCGCCATAGATTTGCTAGATGAAGCAGTCACATTAGGTACTGACCTTATCAATATATTAAAGAGCGCACATTTTATCTTCCATACGTGGGTGTCAAACAACCCAGACTTGCTCACTAAATTAAATATTTCCCATTCTACTTCAATGTCAACGAACAACACTATGTGTATTGCTTCTTCTGAACTAACGAAGACATTAGGCATATACTGCAGTCAAATTTCTGATAGGGTTACCAAGCGTCAGTTCTTATCAGAGATTAGTGAAGTATTCGACCCATTAGGTCTTCTGAGTCGCTGATTTTGCAGCGCGTATGGCAGTAAAAGACTGATTGGGATGAAAGTATTTCTAGTTCTCTTATTGAAAAGTGGAGAAAAGTACAAGTCGACTTTCCACTTTTAAATGACATAAAAATCCCAAGACATGCATCGTGTAAAGATGTAACTCGCCTTTAGCTCCATGCCTTTTCCGACTCCTCAGAGAATGCCTATGGCGCTGCATATATTTTAAGAAATTTAAAACAAAACAGGAGACCATGTTTCCAATATTATCAGGAATTTCTTGAACTTTACAGCAATTTGGTTTTAAAAATAGGCGCAAAGGAAAAAAATGTTTTATGAAAAATCAGTCCTTCAACTTCATTCGCAATTCGGATCCGCCAATAGGTTTGGATATCGTTAACCAACAGCATCAAACACTTTCTGATGTATATCAAGCTGTTAATGGCTAAGTCCTTACGTGACATCGTCGCACATGCTATTGTTTCATATATTGCATATTCAAATATAAGATTTTTACATCTTCCCGCAGCATCAATTCTTCAATTAGAAAAAATTTGGCAGGAAGAAAATTTATATTGCAGAGAGGATGCACTAGAGGATGCCTACCCCGATTTCTTTCATAAATAAACAATTGTTTAGATATTTCTTTTATTTTATTTATTTATTTATTTAAATGACTAAAGAAATTTTTCTTTACGGTACTCAAATTTTTAAAATGGTTCTTCGTTCATTCAGAAAAAGAAATGAACTCAGAGAATATTACAATGATGAATGTTGCCGGTATGATGGAGGAAAAGCCGACGATGAAAATATCCGAGATGGTTTATCGGACAAGCATATTCGATAAAGGAAATGAGGTCAGTAAAAAAAAGATATGGACGATCTATAATTTGTGAAATTGATAAATACGTGATTTTCCTCCCTAAGCGTGTAGTAGATGTAATCACCGATGAAGACGATGAGAAATATAACATAAACATTGAGAAACAGAAGTTATCTGTGACTCTGACAGAGTATCAGGACGACGATAAAAACCTACCTTTGATAAAATTTGAACAAATTATTGAATAGACTTTTCACCCCTATTAATGGCTAAGACCTTACGTGACATCGTCGCACATGCTATTGTTTCATATATTGCATATTCAAATATAAAATTTTTACATCTTCCCGCAGCATCAATTCTTCAATTGGAAAAAATTTGGCAGGAAGAAAATTTATATTGCAGAGAGACATTCCGAAAGACTTATAATGTTTTTCTTTTTAAAAAAAGAAATGACCACTTCACGAGCAATCTAACATTAAAAATATTTTATTACCAATTCCTTTTGAAATTAGCAATCATATAATATATATTAAAATAACAAAAATTGAAACATTTAAGAAAAGTGTTTAATTAATTAATTAAGTAGGGCAAGTGGGAATCCGGGGCTAGTGAGAACACGCCCAGTAATGCGAAGCGCTCTGGTAACAATGTGCAGCCGTTGGTATCGCACTGTCACGTCATCATATTCGAATGTGACGCCGTAATATGTTAGTCGCTGAGCGCGAGTTACGCAGGCATACCAGGTGCCGTTTCGTTGATCACCCGGATAAACAGTATCAAGGAAATGAATAATAAGTGACA
>VTPC01081174.1:0-16033 GCA_011009095.1 Ignelater luminosus | reverse complement strand
AAAAAAACTGCTACTGTATTATTTCCATCTAGTGCTCTGGATGTCCTAATTCTTCCCTGTGATGAAAAGATTTTAGATGAGCAACTTCCTAGTAGCAATATCGAAATCATTGCTTCTGAATCTCCTATAGCTTTAGAGTCAAGCGAGCAACTTGACCATGGTTTAACTTATAGTGAAGAAATTGAGGAAGCAGAAATGGACAATGAAACCATTAAAAACAACGAATACACACCTAATGCAGCAGATGAAGACAACGATCACCCAGCTATAGAAGCCAAAGAAGATGATGATTGTATACCCCTAGAAACTAACGCTAGTTCTGATGACAATAGTTCATCAACAGGAAATGATGAAGAAGCTAAAATAATGATAAAACAAGTCAAGTTCAAAAAAAAGAGAGAAAAAAAGACAGCGTGAGCCTCAGAATTGGAAAAAATATCAGGAAAAAGAAAAGAGCTGGAGCAGAGGAATACTTGCCAAGCAAGAATAAAATAGTGAAGAAGAAAGAAGTGAAACAGGCATGTTCCTCAGAATACTGTAAGATGAAATGTACGCAAAAAAATACTGAAGCTGATAGGCAACGCATTCATAAAGACCTCTGGAATTAAGAAAATTCGAATATTCATAAAAGACAATTCGTATGTTCTTCAATTGAGGAGAAACCTATTCAAAAAGCTCGTTGTAGAAATCCAGAATCTATTTCAAGAAGAACGCATTCGTTGCAATATTATGTGACATTGAATGGCAATAAAACTAGAGTCTGTCTGAATTTTTTTTTATCAACTCTAAGCATCTCTCAAACATTTGTACAAATAGCCTTGAAGAAAAGACAGAGCAGAAAGCGACCTGAGGGGAAAACCTGCTAACAAATTAAGTGAAAATACTAGGAACAAAATAAGAGAACATATTGCCAAATTTCCAGTTATCGAATCACATTACAGCCGTGGAAAGACCAAAAGACAATATTTGGGAAATGATCTTAATATTGCGCGAATGTATCAACTTTTTAAAGAAGATTGTCAAAATCAAGGAATGAGGAACGATGACATTTCAAAACAATGGCTATATGCTCATATTTTCAACACGGAATTCAACTTAGGATTCAAACCACCTGCTACCGATACATGTGACATGTGTGACGAATACCAAATTCTCCTTAAAGAAGCATCAGATGTAAACCAGCAAACATCTGTTCAAGAAAAGTACGAAAAACATTTAGCAGAAGCGCAACAAAGGTGCCAAACAAAAAAGGCTGATAAAGAGACGGCTAAGCAAAATGCTTATCAGAAAGTAGTGATGGTGGACCTAGAAAAATGTCTTCCCTCGCCAGTGTTAGCAAATTCACCAAGTTTTTATAGCTTGAAGTTGTGGTCATTTAACTACACAATTTATGATACCAATGAGAAAGTTTCAAACTGTATGTGGGACGAATCGATTGCCGGTCGTGGAGGAAATGAAATGGCGTCTTGCATGCTAAAATACATAAGTAGTTTGAATGATTCCCGGATAACACATCTCATAGTATGGAGTGATAACTGTCCTTCTCAAAACAGAAATGTCCAGATGATCATGTGCTACTTCCACATTCTGCGTACAGTTCCACACCTCAAGGTAATTGAGCATAAATATTTACTTCGAGGACACACCCATATCTGAAGACTTTAAAAATTTCAGTAAACTATGCCTCTAAAAATTCACCCTATCTAATTTAAAAAAAAATAAAAAAAAACCAAAAATTTCTGATTTCGCAAGTGGTTCACATGAAATTTACAGCCAAAAAACCAGGAATTCTTTTTTTCAAGACTGATTTTAATGAAACATCTGAGTTTGAAGCAGTTGACTACAACAGAAAAGTTTCCAGAAACAATACTATCTATGATGATCTGGATCAAGTTACAGAAGAGAAGCACCCAATCAGCAAAAAAAAAAAATACAATGACTTGCAGAAATTAATGGTTTGGGTACCTAAGCGGTTCCATCAGTTTTACAAGGACTTACGTTATGAATGAATAACTTTCAAGTATCTCAAAAATACCTTTTATTAAATAATCACGCCCTCTGGTGATATTTTTATTATCTTGTACTTTTACGTTACCCTTGACTTAATAAATAAAAGTTGAAAAACTATAAAACATAGCTATTATTTGCCAAAAGTAGAAAAAAGTTGGTACTAAGTCACAAATGATAATAAATTACTTTAGAGTCAAACAGTAGTAAGTCCATTTTTTTATCAAAAATTATTCATATCAACAAAATCATAAACCTTATCTATTTTACTTCTGTACTTTCTCATACAACAATAGATGTATTCAATAATTGTTGTTCTTTTCAATATTAGCTGTTTACATTAATAATATCTGTAAAAAACGGCATAAATTTTTTTCATATCGCTCTCCTGTAAAATTTACTTTTTGTGACTTAATACACTATGGTTCTAAGGTACAGATATAGTAGTAATAATTTTTCAAGGTTTTGCAGATTGTACAAAAACCCACGCGGGTCACTTTTAGCCCTTTTGGCTGTAGTAATCTGTTGTAAACCAATAATACTATAATTAAAATTTATTGGAGGAAACCGTAAAACAACATCCTTATTCTCACTTTTAATGCATCTTTTAATTTTGTGCCACGTGACTCCATTAAGCAGTTTTTAATTCCTATTTTGATTGGTCTGTACTTTTTGTTTTAGAAAATCTAACTCACTGAGAGTTGTTTTAATATCATGACTGTGATGCTGGTTTTAGACTGAGGGATAAAAACTTAAAGTCGATTGCATTGGGCTGCACAGACAACAGTCTTCTAGTTAATGGGGAAGTCAGCATCCATAATTATTTGGCTCATGCCGATGTGCCCAAGTATTTGTAATAAAATTAAAATTTTTATGTCAACAAAGTACTTAAAATTCTAATCGTGCTGCTTCTCGCGATGACGACGTTGTGTAGGACCTGTATAATGTAAGTGAGAATTCTAATGTGGAACCTTTCTGTTCTCTTAAGACAGAAGCATTTCTCCAGATTGAAATTTAATTTCTTAACTCTATGAGAAAATCTTAACCTTCTTTGAATTCTCTGCTTTTCTTTGAACTAGGCGTGGTTGCATTCAAGTTATTTAGTTAGAAAAGAATCAGTTGTTTTTCAAAAGCATGATCTAGAAAAAACAAAACCCCTTCAGATATTGCAGCTGTTTGATGTTTTATGTCTTGCCATTCTGACAAGCAGCGTTTAGGCTCTTCTAGAGCTTTTTCGGCCCGAGTGGTAGTTAGATTTATTAGACAGTTGTACAGACGTTTAGCTTTGTGGTATTGATGGACTTTGGTAGCCATCCTCGTCTTTGTATGTAGTTAGTAGACGTAATGATGGGTTAAGAAGGGTGCCGGTTTCCCTTGGTTGTAATTGATAGCCTGACGTGATGGAGAATTGGTAGGAAGGAAAGAAGCTCATTGTGTTGCAAAATATATGACTGATGCAAGCAAATGGCTTTTCAGGACCAGACATGCGTGCGCTGTGGAAGCAGAGTTCAATAGCGATTGATAGGGGCAAGCGCAGGCAATGATTGAGGAGGACTTTAAAACCGTGTCCCTACAAACTTCGCGTCCCAAAAAGGTTTCGGAAAGTGGTCATTCAGAAGAGCATAGTAAGAAAACACACACCTGGCGCTGATAGTCCTACCACTGTAATAATCTTGGCACTTTTTCTTTACGATCAATGTTTACTAAGAAACTTACCTTACCAAATATAGCAGCTGGTTCTTTGTTTACAAACTTTACAGTGTTTTTATTAATATACAATAGAAAAAAAATAAGTTTTCCTGCGTTGGTACTTCACAGTTTTAGAAGTCTTACTAAAACCAAACAAGCAGTGACGGACTCGCCCGCTTCAGGGAAGTAGCAACTGATTCGTTCACTCTCAAACTGTGTCAGATTCTTCTTGGAAAACTCACATTTTCCATAAATCTTTTGCTCATATTTTCTAGCCTCAGGCACGATTTAAATTTTCACCCGATACAAAAGAATATTGACGACCGTTGCAACAATGATCGCTCTAGTGCCTATACAGCCTTTAATATATGTAATAAACTTTTCTACACGCTTTTGTCTTTAGATAAGACGCCAATTTGAAGAATAAGACAGACAGGTTACCGCTTTTATTTTCCGACTAACAAAAGAACTTGTATTATAGCACGAACAAATTCAACTTAAAAAAATGCGGACAAAAGCTTATCTTAACAAAATAATTATTTTTAATACTTGAATATAATTAGAAGAGACCTTGGAGAATTTCTTGTTCGTACTAAAATATTCTTGAAGCATATATTTGATATCGAGATAAAAAATAAATCAAAACATTGTTTCTCAATGTGTACATGTTAAGGACGTAATACAAAGACGTTTTATGATTAATATTAACTGTTGGTAGGTCAAGAACTCCAAAAAATTAATATTATCATTAACGTTTTATGACTTTTTATTATTTCTACGTCGCACACTAAATTAAAACCAGGGGGGTAATTAAGAATTTGGAAATATGATAGAAAACTACTAAATTTCTAAAATATCATTACAGTCTGTAACGATCACTTTTGATTCCGTTACATGTGATTATATTTAATCTGTGCTTCCGGTGTGTTCTGGTATTTTTTGGCAGTTTTCTCTCGTTTGGAGTGGTGTTTTGATGGTGGAGAGTTTATACTGAGAGGTCGATTATTTCTTTTTTTAGCTCTTATAATCTTGAAATCAATTACGGTTGACAAGCTTGACATCTCTTCTTTAGTGAAATTTTCTAATTTTTCTAGAACCAGGATTTTCGTAGGAGGAAGTTCCCGCACTTGCGACACGCACACAAGAGAGTCGGTTAGACGGAAATTCGTCACCGATGCGTTGCGTCTGGGTGATTTGTAAAGGGCTGCATATCTTTACGTGTTTGTGACAAGCCTCAGCTCAGCGAGGGTAAGCGGATTGTGTTGTTGCTTTTCTAGGTCTCATACCAGACGTTCCGTTTTATTTAGCTTATTCTTGTTCCTGAAATCTTGAGTCACTTCTTGAAGTTTTTAGTTTTTGGCTCAACTTCAATTTGTTGCTGTGGAAGGTGACGATCCTTGAAGATTCCGTTTAGCTCTCGACCAGATCGTTCCAGTGGATCTCTGCTTGGTTTTGCATGTTGGTGCCGTCGCGGCGTATTGGCTGCACATCTGGGACACCTGTTTACCTTCCCAATATTCTCGTCGTTGAATATTTAAATTTTTAACAATTTTGTTCAAGACCTTTAAATTTATTCTACTTTTTGTAATTGCCCTTTGGATTAATTTTATTTTACTCAAATGCATTTAGATCAAGTCGTAAATTGTTTAACTGATTGTTTACATTTTCTTATTAACTAACTTTTTGTCTTCAACTAAAGAAAAAAACCTAAAGAAATTAGGAAGCGTGGGCTAAGAGGATTTTTGTTTTTTGTGCATTGTTGCAGATTTTCTCGGTTTTCATTTTTTTGCAGAGCTGTAGAAATTCTGGAATTTTGAATATTGTGGTAAGTCTGTTTTTTATTACCCTTAATTGCCGTTTTTAAGTTTATTGTTTTTTCGAACTTTTGTGTTTTAAGAGTTAGTATAATTATAAATTTTTGCCATTTATAAATTTATATGCTAGTTTAGATATAAAGTGTTAATATTTTCATTGTATGTTTATAGGAATGCTTTAAGTGATAAGATTAATGTATTTTTATTTTTTTAATATTTTGTTAAATTGGATTTTGAACTTTAAATACAAAACAACTGTCCTCTTTGGAATTACATATTGTGACTCCCGGCGAAAGTAACGTTAATGCAGATTGCCTGTTATTATTTCCGTTCGTAGCTATTTTCATAGTAATTTGTGCAGCAGCCTTTAGTCTTACTATATTTTCTTATGTTGCAAAAAAGAAATGCTTAGCTAAAAATAGCTGGTTATATTAAATATAAACAAAAATAAATTGTACAAAACATTTCAAGTATATACACAAGTACTGTTTACGAGGGCGGTTCAATAAGTACCCGTGTTAGAAATGAAAACACAATTTTTTTCAAAAATTTTTTTTTATTCTTCAACATAGTCTCCTTTTAGAAATATACACTTCTCCCAACGTTCCTGCCATTTTTTTAACTCCTCCAAAAAATAGGATTTGTCGAACTCTCCAAAATACGCCTCTATCTCGGCGATGACTTCCTCGTTTGAGCTAAATTTTTTTCCCGCGAGCCATTTCTTCATGTTAGGAAACAAGACAAAGTCGCAGGGAGCCAGATCGGGTGAATACGGGGGGTGCGGCAGCAATTCATAACGCAATTCGTGCAGTTTGGCGGTGACAACTCCGGATGAATGTGCTGGTGCGTTATCGTGGTGAAACAGCACCTTCTTTTTCGCCAAATGCGGCCGTGTCTCCTTCAATTTTTTGTCGAAGCTGTCTAATAACTCACTGTAGTATTGTCCAGTGACTGTTCTTCCTTTTTCTAAAAAACCCATGAGGATGACGCCATTCGCATCCCAAAAAATCGTCGCCATGACCTTTCCGGCCGATGGGACCATCTTCGCCTTCTTTGGAGCAGATTCACCGGGAGAAATCCATTGTTTTGATTGTTGCTTAGTTTCTGGTGTGTAATGATGAATCCAGGTTTCATCAACGGTGACAACTCGACGCAAAAACTCCTTCGGATTTCGCTTAAATTGCTCTAAACACTGCTTCGAAGTTAACAGCCGCATCCGCTTGTTGTCCACCGTTAGCAATCGCGACACCCATCGCGCCGACAATTTTTTCATCGCCAACTTATCATGTAAAATATTAATTGCCGTTCCGGTCGACACACCTACGGCCTTTGCTACTTCACGCACTTTCGTTCGTCGATCAGCGAGAATCATGTCGTGGACTTTTTGAATGATTTCCTCGGTAACCACGTCTGCCGGGCGTCCTGGTCGCTCCTCATCAAAAACGGATGTTCGCCCACGTTTAAATTCGTTGAACCAATATCTAACTGTGGTCATAGATGGCGAAGTGTCCCCATAAACAGCATCCAACTTTGCTTTTATCTCCTTACATTTTTTCCCATCCAAAAACAGAAAGCGAATTACCGAACGATACTGCTCTTTTTCCATCTTAGCTAAAATCACGAAACACGTCTTACTCAAATGGCTATCAAATCCAAACTAACCTATCAATCAGTCTGCAATTTGTTATACCGTCGTTTGATAGATGGCAGCACACGATGATAACACCAACTTCCCTCAGGAACGCCTTCTGTCGTCAAACACGGGTACTTACTGAACCGTCCTCGTATTTTGTTGTTCTAGAACTTAAAAGCTCCGACCTCTTCCTGTATCAGACTTTATTTGCCATTTCTAGTTGAAATGGGGTCTGTTCTAGATTAGCTTTGCTGCCGTGTAGTGTAAAATATCAATCAATTACTTGATGGTAGGCTTGTGTACAAAGTACCACGCCTTGCGCTTGTCCAGTAAGATTTCTGAATGCTTAGGTACTTTACTGATGTTTACAGTTGGTAAAAGACAACCTAAACCAATGTTTTTTCTCTTTATTGCAATAAAAATTTAATTAGCACAGCTTATGTAAAACTTTTAAAACAAAACATCGCATGATAGTATTTAACATATGAATTATATTTTTTTTATCAACAATTTGATTTACAATAAATATCCAATGAAATGAGTATTAAGTGTCGAGGACAACGGAATCCCAGGTTATCAGATAGTGTACATTATTTTGCTTATGACTAACATGATTCTCTATTCAAAGGAGGTGCATTTTTGTATTTAAATATAACACCTTGCAAACTCGTCATGCTTGTGATGTTTATTACCCTTTAATATTATTTTTCTTATCTTTGAATAAAACTTGTCAAGAAGTCTAAATAATCAAAGGGTCGAATTTTCTTATAAGCTTGCTAATATTGGTAGAAAAAGCTCACTGTAAATAAGATAAAGCATCGCTCAAGGTAATACCAAGGCTACCACTGTATTCTAAACTGCAACTGAATACATAAAAACTTGTTGTCTATGTGCAGCGTGTGCAGAGAAAATCGTCTCCTGATTATTCAAAATTTAAGACAAAACTAGTAGTTTTATGCAACAGTATTCAAAAGCTTTTTATTTTTGTTCAAAGAGTTGTGTCACTACTGAACGTTCGAGTTAAGACATGACTCACTGTTTGGCGCCTATAGATTAATTTCTGTTTAATCGCTTCTCGGAAGCATGAAAATATTTTTAATCACTCTCGTCTCCGACGTTTGAGTTAGTCTGCTGGAAGGTCTTTGTTTCTGTGTGGGTTCAGCTTAGTAGTTCGGTAAGAACATTACTGATGGCACTATGCAAGAAGAAAGACTTTTCAATTTATTTCTGTTCTTTTAAGATCAGTATCGAGTACTTCGCACCTGAAAAGAATTTTAATAGTCTTTGAACAGTGATTGCATTACGTTATAAACAAGAAAAGAATTGATTGGAAAATCTAAGGTGATAAATCCAGATGACTTGATATCCGTACTTATAGTTCACCTTGTAGTACGTACCCGTATCACTAAGTAAAATATAAAATAAGGTAGATGATACAGTTTCACTTTTTATGTATTCAATGCCATTGACAAACAATCAATGATTAAATAAATAAATTTTTCTTATCTGATAAATTTATTCTACTAGTAGTAACTCAAAAACAAGTTAAAGTACGTAAATATAAATAATAAAAAGTATTTCCTTTATTTTGTTTTTCATTTTGATTTAGATTCTCAAATTACATTTAGAAAACACCATTCCGTTTTCTGTTACAACTCTGTAAAATATTCTGATATTGTTCACACTTAGAAGTGAGGCTTTTAATGCTTTCTGATTATATAATAATAAAATAATTTAACAGGAACTTTAAGAAATAATTTCAGTGTCTAAAGCGTGCGTGAATTGAATAAGAAAATTTTAAACTTGCTCAGTTTAGTGTGAAATTATTAACGTCAGAAAGTTTTACATCAAAGTACTAGGTGGGTTGATCTATTGAAAATGCCATACACAATATGAAGGCCTGAAGTTTAATATTACAGCCTTATACAGCTGAAATCCGCATAAACTTCTGAAAGGGAAATTGAGTCGACTTGACTTTACTTGTGCGCGCGTGACTCTAATAAAGAACCAAACTAACGGCGAAATCTTGATGTGAAAATCCTCACAAAACTGCATGTAGCTATTTGACACTCAGATATGAACGTAGATAAAAAAAGGGGACTTCGTTTTATTTTATTTTCCGGATTTTCCATGTTTAAGCTTCAAATAATTATCTTTCGGGAAAAGACGTTTTATATCACATCAATATAATTCCCTTTTTTGTTCTCTTACTGACAATCGGTAAAAATATAAAACCGAACTCTTTTTAGATGACTCCCTTCGGCCCAGATTATCGTGATGAGTTTTGCGGGGGAAAGCGAGATAAAAGCGTAGACTTAAAACGACTTCATGAAGTACTACTACAGAGTAGCAGGGGAATGAAACAAGGCCGTAAAACCATAAAATTCTACAATAATCCTCAAGCATATCTTGAAATTTTCCTTTAAATCAGAATGAATCATCTTATAAGTAAAGTTGAACAATCTTTTTAAAGCTCTTTGGATAAAAAATTTTCTTTCAGAAATGGTAATATAAATGGAAAAACTTAGAAAAAAGATTTAGTTCCGAAAATTATTTTATAAAAAAAATTTATAAATCCCGCTTGAATATGTAATGGACTGGAAGAATAGAAAAGGTTGCGGATCAAAAAATTGCAATTTTTGATCCGAGCAGGCTTTATACAACCGTTATTTAAATTCCCATAAATATGAAATTCAGCAGTATAGAGTTGCGTAGCGCTTTTATGTCTACCAATATAGGTGTAAGAAAATCACTCTTCACTTTTAAATAATGAAACTTATCACGAAACTGATATTGATAATTTAATAAAACTAATAAATATAAACTATAAATTGTGAATTAAATCGAACACACTCGATTATAACCGATAACAAATTATGTTTTTCGTGATTCTCAGTTTTTCAATTTCTTCCGAAGCAAACAGCTATCACACCACTATTCAACAAAAGTGCAATTCCGCAAATAGAACCTAAAAACCGCTTATGGTTTTTTATGGCTCTGCGAGAGTAGAAATAAAATCCTCTCAATTAAGCAGCGAACATTTCGGCGTAAGAATGCGAACTCATCCTTTGAAAAAATGCCATGGCAAAAGTTAAAACCGTGACAAATATAATAAAGTTTGCATCACAAAATTATAATGATAAAAATGACTATTTAGGTAGCTAACAGAGTAAATAAAATTTTATGTAAGATTATCTAAATAATAAAGTTAACAAATAAAACATCACTAAAGCTACGATTTTTCTAACATGTCTTTTGTGCAGTCTACTCAATTAAGCACTGACTGGTATTTGGATATTTGAAAACGATTCGCTCTTTATGTTTTCTTATCAGTTAGCAGCAGTGTTCTCTGAGGGCTAAGGTCGAACTTGTGTGAACAGGTAATTAATGAGTTTCCGATTGGAAGCAGCTGATGAAGTTGTACGTAATGGAATTGTTAACAGGGATTAAATAAGAAATATATTTTAATCAAAAGCAAGATTTCGTTGAGAAAAAACAATTATACTATAAAGGTGAGAAGGTCACAAGCACTTCGCAGTAAATTCAAGTGAAAAGGAATTTAAGAAAATACGCAACTCGAGTTTTGCATACTAATATTAATTAGATTAATTCGGTTTAGCTAAATAATAAGCAAAAAGAATCTCTACCCATCGTAGCATATTAAAAGAAGTCAGATATTGGACTTCGTATAATTTTAAATGTTGTGGTAGTCGTGGCCAATTACACTCGTTGAATGACCGGTCAGATGGTAAAAAACTTTTGACGGCAAATTGAATGTATTAGGTGCTGATATATTTGGATATTTGGAAATTGTGTTCTATTAGCGATAAAATAGGAAAAAAAGTTTCAATCTTTCATTGTTACATTTCTTCATTTGGATGAAGGTTACTTAGGAGTTCAGAGACTTCTTCTTAGACAAAATGAGAATTTCAGTAAGTGCAAAATTAGAGGTAATCAAATTTGTAAGAATTTCTCTTTTTGCATTTACTTGCTCGAATAAGAAAAATCACAAAAGATTTTAGAACAGTCGACTGGAGAACTGAAATGGTTATTAGAGTCAGGATTGCATTGTTGGTTTCATGAAAATCTAAACCATATGCAATTTATTGCTGACAACCTGTAGAAATGTTAGGTTGAAACCTAATCTCAGATAAGTTCGTCTTGTTCCTGCTTGACTTTACTTTGTTGTGGTAGTTTGTGTTGTCGGTTGCTGACCTGTAGTCTGAAGAGAAAGATCTACCAAATGCTGACTTTGCGTCTTTGTCTGGTAAATGACTAACATGAGGGAATGACAAGCTTTAGTTTCCTTTTGGATATGATTCGAATCTTGAGAATGTTTTTCTTCTTCTGTGCTATTTCTAGCAATTCTTTTAACATACTTATAGTGCATGCTAGTTGCATTTTGAACTAACTTTTTACTCCCCATTGACCAATTATAATATAACACTTGAGTTTTACAATCTTGGACAGTACAATGTACTTCGAACAAGTCGAAAACTATTATTCTATTACCTAATGTGTAAAACTTAAGTATTATCTTATAATTGGTCAGTGGTATTGAATACAACTCCCACGTAGTATACCTTTTAAAAATTCTAGGCATGTGCCAGTAGAAAAAATCTAAATGAGAATAGTAACGTAAGCTAATCTACAGATTTTCTATAGGTTTTGATAAGCTTTCTTCGATTCAAAGCTTCTTTGTACAATTTGTTGAATATGTTTAAATCAAAGAAATCAAAGCCGTTGATAACTCCGAAAACAGGACATTAAGAATGTTTTGATTGATACTTAAAAGCACATTACTGATGCTAAGCAAGCAAATCATTGTTGCTTTCCGGCTCCCGAAGGCACAAATAAATAAATTAGGTTTTAGGAAGCTACAATGTACAAGTTCAAGGAGGTGGTTCCCGCTTTGAATTAGGTCGGAGCGGGACACGAAGTGTTGTAATAATTTGATGACAGCAGAGCGACTGAGACGTCTGAGATGGTCGGAAACGTGGCGCTAGCAACAGCGGTTCCTCGTTGTAGGAATGAAGAAGACGCTAGTTGTGTTGTGTTTGACGGTGATGTAGTGCTGTGTTGGCTGTTCTGAAATTTAGCTTTACCACTTAGGCTAACCATGATGAAACCTTACTAGAACAGTCGGCTTAAGAATTAATATCTGAACTAACTTTAAAATTCGGTGATCTCGTGGTGGTGAGAGAGTGACGCCCTCTGGGCTGATTATCTGTATACTAAAGGCGCACCTAGTAAGATGTTTACCAATTCGTGATCAGGTTGTCTGCACACCTCATGAGGACGGATGTTGAAGTTTCTTTTATGGTATCCTCTGAGGAAGTGGAGGTGGAATTCTAAACATTTCAAAAAAGTAGTCTGTTTTTCCAGGTATCAACTTTTCATGCATTTATAGTAGGAATCTCTACCCAGGCACACATTTCTCAAAACGGTTGAAGCTGTCCAGTAGAAGGATTTTTACCTATTTTTTGTGTCGAAGTCTGGTGGCAGCATATGGCTGTTCCATGACAAAAATTGTGAATCTATCAGGCGTCTGATAAACGATGTTTAAGTAGTGCTTCAACTTTTTGCTCTATCTCAGCGTGAGGTATTTAAAGTCTGGCGAAAGTTGAAGACGTAAGCTCCATAGTTCTGGTTGTCCAAGTTAAGCTACAGTGGTGGAATAGTATACTGTTGGTTTTCTACGGGTTCGTTTTGATTTTCCACGGTTGGAGGCAACTCTTTTGTCGTCAGAGTTTGAACGTCAGGATTCTTCATCCCTTGGTGGAATTTCGAGACGTTAATCCCAGGACATTGTCGTTCGTGAATTGAGACAGACAGAATTATTGTATTAAAATAAACTGAAGTCCTTAATTAAACTATCGAACTTTTGTAATCTTCAATATATTGAAACATAAAGAAATATACAAACATCGACATAACATAGAATTTCCAGTCAATGCATCTTAAATATTGCAGTTACCAATTTTATATAACTATCGACAAACTAATCGGTTTATCAATGTCTTCACCAGATCTGAATAGAATAGGCCATGGATTTATTAAAAATCTACCTTATAAATCTAATTTCCATTTTAAGTATCTTGTTGTAAGCACTCTAGAAACATGACGAAGTGCGTTAATTGTTTCAAGAAGATCAGTATCACACGGACAGAATGCAAGCACATGCCCAGAGACCACAGACTTTCAAACATTTAGAATTTACTTCTGCAAAGTTGTACATTGTTGAAAAAGGAAAAGCATTTTCTCTCTCAAATGAGTACAATAAAGAGATACATTTCCATTAAAAAGAATTGACATGTTATTCGTTACGCTTTTGTTTTTTTTTAAATAGTTATTTGGTACTGTCCTCTAATGTAAAACTAAACACTAAACAACTTTTATAGGAAACATTTTTACATAAAATGCATATTTACTAAGCTATATAAGATATTCTATACTCTTTGGACATACGGTGTACCCAAGTTAGATTTTCTGTTGTACTGTAGAATTCATTGCTGTCAATAGAAAAGTACGAACCTTTTGTTATTAATGAATAAAATTCCTTCTGAGTAAATCTGCGTTTTGTTAGTTATTCAAACAAACTCTTTCATTAGTCGGTACCAAAGACTACCACCTTGCAAGAACCTTATATTGCCCAAACATGTACAAACCTAGTGCAAATTGTAACAGTGATTTTGATACTTCCGGGATCTTGAGATAGCCAAGTATTGTCAAGTCTTGCCACAACTCCTAAGTTTAAAATACTGTCAAATACTGTCAAGCATCGCCCGATCTTGAGTCACTGTTGTCAAGTTTTACTCAAATTAGTTTAATCTAATTTAAGGACCTTTTACGGGTGGCAGTAGATACACAAAACTCTGTCAAGATTTGAAGTATTACTTGGCAGGACCTTGCAGTACTTAACAGCATCTGACAGTACTTGGTAGGGTCTGATAGTACTTGATGCTACTTGCCAAGATTTTATAGTAGTTGCAGCATCTGACAGTAGTAGGCAGGACTTGCCAGTACCACACAGTAGAAGTTGCCAGATTTACAATTTGGATATTTAGTTTTAAGAAACGTCTCTTTTTTATGTTCCTCTGTTTAGATTTGGCAAGACTAGGTTTTATCGAAGTATTGCCAGGTCCTGGTTAATGTCCGTACTTAAGTATTTAAGCTTCACTCAATTAGCGCGAATGCTCGGGCCTCAAGGTAAACTCAACTTGTATGTTTTTTTTTTAAATCGAGCCTGAGCACGCGTCAGATAAGTTCGAGATCGTATTTTAGGGTTACATTACAATTATAAAACATTAGAGAATGTTTGAGTACTAGAACTCAAGTTCGAGTATGACTAATAAGTACTGACTATAAATATGGGTATAAGTGCGACTACTACTGCTAGACCTTGTCAAGCTCTACCAAGTACTAACTTAAGAAATCAATGTGCATATTGCAAGACTGATTTGTTCTTGACTGAATGCTTGTAGGACAGTACCGGGCTTTTATGTAAGTTAGAAAAATAATTAAGTAAGCATTGCAAAAATATGCAAAGAAATTTAACAGCATGCTATGTAAGTATACAGACAGCACTTAACAGTCAACAGAGATGATAGGGATATTTAAATCTGCAAGAATCTTTTAAAGAATCTTTTTCTCAGGGCGCATAATATGCACATTTTGTGAAATTTATGTATAAATATATTTGGCGATATTTTTACAGCCTTGCTGGACGTTTCTCGCAACCTATGCGCCATTCTTTACTGTTTTCCCAATAACCTCCTTGTAGATGTCTCTTCCTCATAGCTTTTCCAATTTCATCTTTTTATCTTTTCCTTGGTCAACCTTTTCTTCTTCTTCTATTTGGAATCCATTCCTGTATTCTCTTGGGTAATCTGTTCTCTTCCATTCTCCTCGTGTGACCATACCACATAAGTTGTTTCTTTACTATGGTATCTATGATTGTTTTTTTTAACTCATTCTTCTTGGAATATGGTCACATAATGTAAAACCACAATATCTTCTCCAAAATGCTATTTCGAGGGCGCTTAACCTCATTTTTATTTAGAGTCCAGACCTCTAAACCGTAACTTGTGCAACTTTCTACCAGTGATTTGATTTTTTTATTATTTCTTGATATTTGGTTGCCTCATAGACAGTGCCGAATTAACGATTTGGAGGCCCCTAGGTAGTAGGAGCGATGAATTTATTTATGTTTGCGTGTATATGGCAGAGCAAGCGTCGTGCCGTGGGCGTGTGTAAAAGTACGTTTCTGTATTTTTAACTTTTGTGTATACGTGTGTAATTTTGGGTATATTTCTCGTTTCTGTAACTATTTATTTAAACGTTTATTTTATACATTTTAAACCTTTAACATTAACTTTTCTAAACTTTTTTGAGACAAAGCCATTTAATACGTCTTCAAATTTTAACTGCTCTAAAATATCATTGACGATTGATGCAATGCTGTAATAACATTTGGAAATATTGATTGTAGTTTGTGCTCAAAAATTATTTTGTAGAACTGGGATGCAGGTACTGCTGTTTTCTTATTGATATCTGACAAATAAAATGTTTGAAATGAATCATTTCATCACCAAGTTCAAGTTCAGTGTCACACGAGTAATATTTTGCAAATCTTAGGGCCTTCTGTTTTATTGGTGCTTCATCCTTAGAAGGGAAATCACAAAGAAAACAAACAGTAATTTCAAACGGTTAGAATGTTCTACGTTTAGCTTGTCCAATATTGGTAGATAAGTTTCAATCTTGAATCTTTCTCCTCCATGAAGTATTACGTCTTTAGCGTCACCATCGTCAAAATGTCGCTTTCTAGCACGCTTTGGTTTGCTCTCATCCTTATCAGAATATCTTAAGTCACTGACTTTATTTTCATAGA